>JARHVA010008106.1:27500-95000 GCA_037957365.1 Torreya grandis
AGATTTTTCCCTTATGGCTCTCATTTTTTATTTTTGAACTTTCATGATATATATTCTTGAAAATATGTTGAAATATTAGCTTAGTTGGGTGATACATGTGATTTTTAAGACATCATTATGTCAAAATATATATTGTAAGCAGTTAATGACATGAAGATAGAATGATGGTTTACATTTTGATACTGCAAGTGATAAAAAATCCTTTCACTATGTAAAATATGTGTTTTAATCACCTAGAGAAATTTTTATTATGTTAGAGTTGATGACCAAATGACAGTCATAATAGGCCAAAAATAACATAGTTTGATGGTCATTTAAATGTTAAATTGAACATAGTTACAAAACTTATAGAAATGGATTTTGGAGAAAAACAAAATCTTTTTTTAAATCATACTTATTTCATATCTTAGATCCTTTAGTCTTAAAAAATATTTTATGAATGGATTGATATAAAATTCATAAAAGGTGTTGGTAGTATACAAATTCAAGCTTTAAAGGTTTGAAGCATATAATTTTTAGGATTTTGTAGAGTATGTTTGGTTTTTATTATTTTAATAATTTGAATTCATAGTTGAGTATGTTGATGTTTGCAAAGGTTTTTTTAATTTTTAGAAATATAAAAATAATTATTCCTATATATGTATATTTTTTATAAGTCCAATTGCATATTATATAGAATACTAATTTTTAGATTTTTTGCTGAAAACAAGATTATGTGATAGCCATGAATCATTTTGATTAATGAATAAGTTTTCAAATAATTTTTAAAGGTAGTGAAATATATTTATATATGTATATAAATTCACTAGTCACAGGCAACTTTGGGATAAATGTGCAGTTGACATATGGTGTTGTGAATTGTTTATGTTATTTTGTACATTATGTTTTGAGTGATATTTCAAAATTATTTAAAATATTTGTAAAACTTAGTGTAATAAGAGATGGAATACTTGTTTTTTGGTAAACAATATGTTGGTTGTGAACAATTGGTTTCATATTTACATAAAGTATGAGATTTGATGATATTTATGAATAACACTTCATGTTATTCACTTTATTAATGGATAAATGGTTAAGGTTTTTATATTAGGAGTATTTAAATTATTTATTTAATAGCACATATTAGTTTTTTTTATGCATATTTGGATGTTTATTTAAATTTTTTCAAATGAGTCAAGGGCTCGACCCATTAGAAATACCATTGGTATATTATTTTTAATTTAATTTGATCCTTGGAATTTATTTAAAGTCTAAATTTTTTAAATTGAAGTTATAATTAACTAATTGAATTATTAAATTCAATTAAAGTTAACAACTACCTAAATAAAGTTAGCTATAACTTACTTCATAACTATCTCGAAAAGAGATTACTTTATAAGTAGATCAAAGACACATCATAAAAAGAGAAACATTATATAGGTATATTAAAGGCTCTGAGACATTTAAAATTTATTCATTATTCTTTTATTTTTTTCAACATCTTTGAGATAATACAAATTTTGTAGATATACCAATAATAAATCTTCTAATCATTAAGTAACTCACTTAATCAGTATAGGTATATCTAGGTTTCTTGTTTAGTTTATAAATTGACTATCTAAATTTTAGTAAGTCTAATATCTTATGATGATTGTATAAATGACATCATATGTATAGAATTTGAAGTACTTGACCTATATAATAATGATTAAATCACCATGTGTGACATTTTTTTATATTTCCAAAATGTAATGGTTATTATTTTGAAGACATTTTGTATTGAAGTTTGTTTCTTAATAAATATGATTCTACTTTATTATAAGGTGATTCTTGTTTCAAGAGTCATAAATTTTGTGATTCATTTATTTTATATTATTTTCTAGTTTTTTATTCTCTTAATTACTTTGTTTAGTTTATTTTATTTATTTATATTAGATTTAGTTTATGTGTGGTTTCTTGGTCTGCTAACATGTTTTCTTGTTATCATAGCTATAACATTATCTTTATTATTTTTTATAACTACTAAATATAGTCTTAAATATTAATTAATTTTAAATTCTATATTAGTTTTAGTTTACCTCTTTTCTGTTTATCAGTTTGTTTACTTTTCTTAGTTTCTTTAATTTTATTTCATATTTTTAATGTGAGCACGCATATTATGTACAACATTTCAGCAACTTGAGTATTATTTCCTTCAAGGAATTACCTAATTCATAGGATTTTCTCTATTAAATATGTTAGATAATAGTTATAAATTAGATTTATGATCTATTAACAATATAATAAAGCAATGACTAACATATTTGATTAGAGTATCATTTTTAAGTATATTTTTATTTACATGATTGATAATAACATTATGTTTGTTTTATTTATATTTAATATTGAATATATTAATCCTAAAAAAAATTCAAAAACCCTTATTTGCATCTTTGAATTCAATTTTATTCCTTAGGCCATTAAGATTGGACTGGTACAATTCCATCTTAACCTTCATGATAGGAGAAAGATTTGAATCATTGATGTGACATTTTTCACCATTAATAGGCCCTTATAATACTAACTAGATCAAACTCTAAATTGATATTACTATTACTTCAACACTTATAAGTACATGAGAATCCTAGATTTGACAAAAAAGACATAGAATTTCATGTATACATACAAACTTATTAGTTAGTCATTAATTCATACCTTTCACACAAATAGTCATATGGTTGGTTCAAACTAAAATAATATCCCAAGAGATATCCATGATTTCCCAAGGAAGTAAAAAATATATATCCCTCAATTTTATCCCATAAAGGTTAAAATTATATAGGAACATTGTAAATCATTTAAATCATCCTTAAAAATATTTAATGTAGAATATTTAGATGTTTCTAAATAAATTCCCATTTTATTTACAATATGTTGCATATGGTTTGTTACTTAATTTAACAAAGGATTATATCCATAATTTGGATAAATTCAAGACCATTTTCTTAACATAATTCAGAAAGATAACTAATCCTAGTATTCTACATCAAAACATTTTTAGTATGAAAATATATCCCCATGAGTCCATCATAGCTTCTAATTACTTATTCCAAAATATGTATGAAAATTTTTCTGAACCATATAGGCTAAACATGTTTCTATCCTTGAAAATATGTAAAAAAGAATTATATCCCATGACCATTATATTCCTATATCCAGGTGCACAAATAAATTACTTAGCATTAACATATTCTAAGACCATTATCATTGATAATAAATTAAAACCATAGGGATTGATTTTTTTTAAACATCAATCCCAATATTCCAATGTTAAATGTAATTCCTAATGCAAATTAGGATACACCCTTGATCAATACTACTAAATTTATGAATTTGTTTCCTATAATAAAATTATATCCAAATAAACATATTAGTTTTATAAATGACCAAAATATAACTACAAATCAAAACCAATCTTTAGTCCTTACAATTAATAAGACATAAACCTTAGCTCAAGATTCAACAAAATTTAACATGTAGTTTAGAAACATAACAATGATTTTATGAAACTATAAAGGTAATTAGGTGGTGTGGGTGTGTGTATAATAATAATAATAATAATAATAATAATAATAATAATAATAATAATAATAATAATAATAATAATAATAATAATAATAATAATAATAATAATAATAATAATAATAATAATAATAATAATAATAATAATAATAATAATAACAACACAAACAAATAATATTACAAAGGTTTACCATCTAATTAATTATCCAAACCATATTAATCCATGACCAAATAGGTTACCAATGATTAATATTTATGAGGTAAAACTGATTGACTAGTGCCAAGTGTATAACACAATTCAAAATTGAGAAATTTATTATGTATATTTTGATATTATTTTGAGATTTTCCAAATTTATATGGAAGGTTATGAATTAATCACAAATAATTATAATTAAACTAATACTTATAGTTATTTTAGTACTACACAAAATAGAATAATGATGTTGAATATATTTATCTTCCCTAACCAATATTAAAATTAATGATATGAATTTACTAAATAAATACATGATTATAAAAAATATTAACATAACAAACATTAATTTATAAGTAATAAATAATAACCCAATAGCACTTCTACACCACCAAATAACATAGTTCTTCATCCTTACCTAAAAGCTAACAATGATCCTACAACTTTGAGAGGAAATGATAAAATACCTACTACAAACATGCAACCTTACTTGAAAAAAGGAGTATACAATATTGTGGAAGAAATGAATCAAATTAATTAAAATAGGACACTCCATAAAGTAACCCAAATTATAAAACAATGTGAATTATTATTATAATACATAACTAAAAAAACTCATGCTAAATAGACAAAAGACTTCACACAAAAGTGGTAATCCATAAAACTAAAAACTAAAATTACTCAATTTTTTATTATAATTAATTTTTTTATAAATAAATTTCATAATTGTCTAGTTGATTTAGGATCTTTAGCTAATGTCATCGTAGTTGGAATCTATAAAAATTGGGTCTCAGCCAAATAAAATTTTATATGGTTGTAGTTCAACTGGACAAATCTAAAGTTAAATAAGTTGGTGGTTTTCTAAATTTACACATATAATTAGCATCTAAACCTATAATACAAAAATTCATTAACATATAGGTGGAATATATCCTTGAATCTTAAGGGATATTGCTAATTAGGGACTAATATAAAACACTTAATGGGAACATGGATATTGATTTATCACATATATGGTTGCCATAGAGAAGTGTCTCTGATCAAATCTAGGTAGAAAATAAGTCTAAAATTAAGTACATGATTACTAAGTATAATTCTAACAATTAAAAGGTAAAGTTAACTTCATTGACATTGGAATTTATACTCTCACCACTAATCATACATCTAAAAATAATAAAAATGTTGATTCAATTGTGTTATGGGACCTTCACTTTGATGGATATTGGTCCAAATAAAGAGATGGAATATGGGTTTCATTGGTAGAACCATAAGGAAAATAGTACCCAGTTGCATATGATTTATAATTTCCTTATACTAAATTTTTTTCTAAGTATGAAGCACTAATTCTTGGACTATAATTTTATTTAAATCATGTTGTGAAAATTTTTTAGATGTTTTGAGAATCATATGAATCAAATTCATATGAAAATTATCTTAAATAAATACAAACATATATCTTGAGACTTGATCCAATCATTCAAAGCCTTCAATATTATGTTTGTTCATAGTAATAAAACCAAACTATAGATTTTCTAGTAGCCTTGAACACAACATTTCCCACTCTCAATGATTATAAATATAATAAATTTTATATATAATTAGTTTCATGTACTTATGCTTTAAAATGTTAAGATTTTTTAGGTATTTAAAGATGACTAGTAATTTTTTCAATTAATGAATACTTTAGGTGTTTTTTTAATCACATATGATAGATGAATATGGTAGGAAATTATTTAATATGAATGAAATTAAATATGATATGGTCATGAAATTAAATCGAATAAAATATTATAAAGAGAATGGTTTCATTAGAGAAAATGTTTAACTTGGACATGCATGCTGAAAATTATATAGGATCAAAATCTAGCAATCAGGAATTATGTTCTATTAATGTAGGAATAGCATAATAACACAAATATGTCAACACTGGCATGAGTTACTCTAAAATAGGAAAATAAGATTTGAAATATTCCTTTAGTGATAAAAATATCTAATTATATGATCTTATGATTACATATATATATTTGATATAAGATTTATTACACATATCACTCCATTAAAGAAATGTAGTATGCTACAATTTAGAGTATAAATTAGAAACCAAGATTTAAAAATAAATCCTAAATTGTGATAAACCACCATATATTGGAGCTAAGAATAAACTAGTAAAATGAAAAATATACAAAATACAAAACAATCAAATTCCATACCTCAAATTTACATTTTTTGGGATAAATCCTTCTTGTGTATACTTGCTCTAAAGGACTTGAAGAATGATTTCTTGGTAAACGATGTTTAATTTCCTTTTGGTAACTCTAGACTTGGAAAACACTTGGTTAAATTCTATGGATTAATGGGGATGATATCACTAATATAATGGATTTTTTCTTTCATTTTAAGATCCATTTATTACATGGGGGTTATGGCTCAATTTATAGGGGTTGATGGATGGAATTGAGGCTAGTATTTATCCATGTGAGATTCTTTATCAATGGATAATAATTGATTATAATATTTTGTTGATGTATTTACAAAATAAAATTCATATATTATTATATAGAGGATGTGGTGAGTGGATGAAGTTACATTATTAAGTTATAGAGGTAGTTAGGATAAATAATGTGGATTTTGATGTTGATTATGAATTTGATTTTTACGAGTGTTAGTGGGTTTAGATGGAGGTAGTTGGGAGATGAATTTAAAATTCCTTAATATTATGTAAGAGGATATTATGGATATATGAGGTGATAATAGAAAACATTAATTGAGATGAATTGTGTTATAAGGCTAGTATGTGATGTAGGAAATGTAGAAGGGATGATATGACAATATAGATTAGTGCTAATTAGGTAATTTATAAAATTAGTTAGATTGATATGTATACATTTACCCTATTTTAAAAGGCATAAATTGGAAGAAGTGATGATACTTAAAATATGAATAAGGTCATGTAAGTTATAATTTAATGAGATTTTGAATGAGTGATTCCCCTTAAGGGGTCATGTAGGGAGAAATAAGATAGATGGGAACTTGAAATAAAACAAGGGTTGGGATACATTGATTTATATAAGAGAGGTTGGAATGTATTTTATATATAAGATATATGTGATGGATATGATGTAATGTTATCAATAAATGAACTATAATTTCATCATGATTTTTATGGATTATGCCCCTAACAAATAGATGTATAAGGAAAAAAATATGATAAATTTATGACCCTTAATATGCCTAAGTCAATGAAATATGAAGGGGGAAGCTATTACTTATGGATAAAGTACATAATTAAAACTATGAGCTTTGGATTTATCCATGTTAAGAATGCATGATGATTAGAGATATGGGATTAGATTAGATGATTAATTGAATGTAGATGAGAGATTTGGACATATCCTAAGGAAATATGAATGAGAGAGTTGAGAGCTTCGATTAGATGATTAATTAATTTACAAGAACTGACGTGTCTCTAAATTATTCATTGATTATTGATTTGATGGGGCAAATATGGATTTTATTATTTATCAATCCTAATTGATGGGTTTAGGAGTTTAATATAAAGTTTAAGTAAATGATTGAGTAGATGGTTGACTAATTAAGTGATGTCATAATATTTGGACATATCTTAGGCAATGGCACGTGTTGGGGAGAGATAAAAACTTGTGTTGGATAATTAGTCAATATATTAGTTGATTAATGGGAATGAACATATCCCACAATGATCTAGATGTACACTTGATGTACTCCAAGAAATGATAATTCATAGGAGCAAAAGTGACATTATTAGATGTTATTGATTTATAGCTCAAGGATTTTATCAATTGAAAAATGATTAGGGATGATGATGTCATTGGAGACATGATGATGGAAGAAAGTGACTTGAATTATAGGAAGGTGAAAAAGTGTGGATAAACTACTTTAGACACCCCATTCAATTAAGTATTGCATACATAGTCTATGTGGACCTAAGGTCAATGTAGTTTTACAAAAAATAGGAGGGAGTTATAGGATGAGCAAGGATGACATGATGATGATGACCAAAAGATGCCTCAAGGAGATGGATTATATTTGGATAATAATTATGGATGTGAGTAGAAATTTTATATATTTTATGATTGGAATTATGATTTTTTTATTTGATTAGATGAAGGACAGATGAAGTTATGATGATGTCCAAAGGATGCCCTAAGGAGACTAATCAATATTTATAAAGATGGAGAATGTTATTTTAAATGTGATTCTTAGATATGAGTAGATGCATGATATATGATTGGACTTAGATGCTCATTTTTTGTATTTGATTGATAAATGATGGGATAGGCTAGATGATTATAATGCCCCAAGTATTTATTAGGGAGACTAATTAGGATGATTGATAAAGATGTATGGATGTTATATGTGTTATCTATGTTAGATAGATAATGTGTAAATGATATTATTTGATAGATGGTGAGATTAAAATGTTTATGGTTTATTTAGAAATATTGATAATTAAAAGTTTGATATATTTAATTTGATTAGATAGGGTTGATGGATTATAAGGATTGGGATGGTGGATATTATTATTATGAATATTAGATAAGAGGTTAGATAATTTGATTTAAATGATTCATCTTTATAGGATAAATGATTTTATGATAATAGGATGTTGATGGGTGTGTATCTATATTATCATGGTCATGAGCCATTTTTAATAAGTAATCATGTTTGATGTATCACTAGGAAGTGTGCACCATGACATGTGTAACCATGATGATGTTTTTTGATAATGCATGTTTTACTGACATAAAAGATACAAATATTAAAAAAATAATGTACAAGTAGCACAAAGTGTAATACAACACTAGTGTAAAGAACTAAGATGACATATTTAATTTATGTTATTGAACTAACATAAGATAACATTTAAAATATAGGTAATAATGATTTGAAAAATATATTTATAGCATTCTCATTGAAAGACACATATATTCAAGATTATGAATTGTTAAAAATATGGATCAAAACATTTGATAAAAGAGAGTTAATACACATAAAGACTAAACAAAAATATGGTGATGACAATAATAGAGAAGATTACATAAGAAACACACAAAATGAACATGTAAGTATTTACATGCTAATGATATGTAATATTTTTGTAAGTGAAATTTATACATTATCTTGTTCAAAATCCTTAGGATGGGTGAAACAATCATGATTCAACTTGATTTGTTTGATTTTCCCTTAACAAGTAATATTTTCCATGAGGTTAAATTTGATAAATTGTAGATTAAATATATATTCATAATGAGTCATTGGATATTAATAAGTATTTGTCTTAGACATCAAGATAAAACAATTAGTAAATTTTTCATTTTTTTGTATTTTATTATTTTTAGGGAATTGTGTATTTTATTTTATTTTATATTTATAAATTATGTATGTATAAAAAGGGGTCACTATCAAATGGAAAACCCAAGCCTAGAAACCATGATGAGGAATGATAGAGGATGGAATGGTGGAAGGACTTGGATGAGGGAAAATGAGAAATGGACCAAAGATCTTCAAGGACCATGTTTCATGGAAAATAAATGTCAAGTTGTCAAAGTGACTCTTGGAGGATATGACAAGATGTTTATGTAAAATATTCCACTACCTTATCTAGGTCAAGATAGGAAGAACATATTGACACATTAGGATGTCACAAGATGTTTAGGATGGGTAAGGATGGTCATTTTATGTATATGGGGATGAAAAGGGATTTTGGAATATCAATGGAGGGGTGAATGTGGATTTTTACCCTAAGTTTCAAAGTATATGTAGACAACAAATTATTTACACATGATGCCAACAATAAGTTTTCATAATGGCACCTGTGAAAAGTGCTAAAATACTAGTTTTCAATAATGAAAAAATGTTTTTTATTTTTTTAATATATTTTATTTATTTATTTTCAATTTTATAATTCTTGATGGCACCCTACTTTATTGCCAGTGTAAAAAATGCATGATGATGATGCCTTTTATTTTCAATTGATACCTATTATAGATATCTTTGTTGTTAGGATCATGTTTTCAATTCAAGCTCCACTAAGTTTTTTGTGATCTTCATTGATTTTTTTAACTTATTTCTCTATAAATCTAAAATAGCAAAAATTATAACCCATATGAGAGGCAATGCTTCTAAAGAAGTTGAGGTATGGTATCGATTTAATTTTATGGTAGTGTATAGGATTTAGATGGATGATAGGATCATGGAGGGATGTATAATTTTTAGGAGACTATAAGTTGGGTTTAAAAATCACATGCATTATTTTTTACTAATCCAATTATGATTTATGTGACATGATTCTAGATATTATCTATTTTAAAACCTTAAGACTATTCTATTCTATGATCTGAATGATATGTATATTTTTTGTTATTTTGATATTTATTTGGATGATGTATTGATAAAATTACACAAAGATAATGTTTTGTCTATTGATGCCTCACATAATTTTTCACCAACATAATATTCTTAACTTTCTATATCTATTTAACTTTGATTTTCCCATAACACTCAAAGAGGTTTTTAATAAGGTACTTTGATTTTTGGTTTTTATGACTATTTAGATTTAGATTTCACATTAGTGTCTCAAGGAGGTTTTCACTAGGGAAGGATGATTTTTTATTTAATTTATTTTGATTTTATGGTGAGTCAAACATGATTTATTTATTATGATCTATGATTGGATATTATCTTGGATCCCCAAGAATTATGTAACTAATGTATCACTATGAAAAGAGTCTAATAGTATGTGATTTTATCAGTCCCAATAAATGATTTTAGTAGATTGATTGTCAAGGTGATGGAAAGGATTAATGATGTAAAAGGGATGGGGGATATCTTGGAAAATATTGGTGATGTTGATGTAATTATTGAGGGAAACATGATATTTATAAAGGCTACTAGGGGGACCTCATTCAATTCCAATGAAAACTTCCTTGAGAATCATGAAATATCAATAATATTATTGTATTGATCTATAAAAGGTATGTATACAATCTAATACACTCTTGATTGTGATGTATATACTGGTCATGATGTGAGATCTGTAAATGGCATTGATCTTGATACTGCTAATGATAATATGAGTGTTGATAATGACTTTGATTCTAATTCTTATGTTGATGTTGAGCTTGATGGGGATAATGTTGATGTTATGATTCTTCTATTATATGATGATTCAATTATGGATGTAAAGAGACCATGTTGGATAGTGTTGTCCAAAATTACTTGATTCAATTTTTAGTTGGTGATGGAGGATTTGGGATAAAGGGAATTTTAGAAATGGGTGGTCTTTCATGATGGATAAAATATGGATGGTTGGTGACTATTAGATTATTAAAAATGGGTGATCTAGGATCATAAAAAATATGATCTTGGAGGGTATGTGATTGATATCAGGAATGTTGATCAAATTGAGGCTCATCAAATATGGGTTTTATATCAAATATGGGTTCATCAAATATGGACTTGTTGTCTTGGCCTTGGTTTTGAAATGGAAGAGTTTTATGATCATTAAGAAATAAATCTTGGGATATCCATTCATTCTCACTTTGGGACATGGATTCTTTTGATTCATTGATGATGTCGATGTTATCTTAGTCAATTAGGTATTAGACATAATTTTTGAAATTCAGGAATACATTAGTAGAATTCCCTTTGATTTTATGGTATTGAATATATTAGAATTATCTATACCAAGAGGGAATATACATAATTAGGTCCATATGATTAGTGTGTGGGTATATGATCATATTGACCATAACTAATTGACAAAATATAGCTTAAAAAGATTCACTAAGAGAGTATATTGTCTCTTTTTATTGCTTTATTTAGATGTGCAAGAATTGACTATAAATTTAATGATTATCCTTAGTGTATTGATGTTAGGACATAGTGGGATGATGAAATTTTATGTATATAAAGGGACAAGGTTTCTAAGATAGGGTTTCCTTTAGTAGTGTGATGGGGGATGTCATGATCAAGGCTATATGTAGTAGACATAATGTTTGATTATGACTAGCTAGCATGGAGGATAGAAGTAGGCTAAGTTGTATGGGGATGGGCATGTTTATTTGTATTTATTATGGAACTTAGGTTTATGGGACCAAAATATGTAAGAAGTCATGCATCCATTTTTAGAAGCCATAAAATGGCTTATCCTTATTTTCAAATACACATTGTTCAATCTAGGTGAACAAATCATTATGAATATTTAGATCATTTTCAATTTGATTTCCAAGGCTTTCCTCATCATCATCATGAGTTCGTTCAAATTCCTAGGGATTATAAAAATCTTCACAATATGAGGTTTATCAAAGCTTAAATTGATATCAAGTTTGTGATATCATGACGTTTATCTTAGATGTGTTTTTATGTGTTAGATGGGTTAGATGTGGGGTTTTAATAATGTTTTATATTATTTTTCTTTTTTACTTATTAGTTGTATTAGATGTGAGTTGGTTTATGTGATGGGAGATTATTTTTAAATAGTAAGCTTGATTTTAGGTTGATTCAATTTTCAAAGGATTGATGTTTAAATTTCAATTTGTATTTAGATAATTTGATATAAAATGGGGTATTGATATGGATAATACAATATGGGTGATTGATGATGAACATGTTATATATAAGATGATTTGCTATTGACTATATGTTGAATTGTGTTGAGCAAGCTAGATTGATATTGATATGAGATTAGTTTATTTTGTATTTGTTGAGTTTAACCCTAGGATTGATGTAGTGTTTGATTGATTAAGGTTGTCTTAACCCTATGGGTGGGGATGAAGAAATGATGTTTGTAATGATTTTTTCCCAATCTATAGGTGTGGGGGATTGAACAAAAAATATTGAGAGGTTATAATGAGATATTAGGATTAAGTTGAACTAATTTGTATCTAAGATTATTTGAAAAAGGATTGATATAGTTTGATCTAAAGTTTGAATTTGTATTATTATGATACGATATGTTTGATTGGATGTGGTAGGTGTCAAGTGAATGAGCTTGAGAAAATTGGTTCAAAGATGAACTAGCTTGATTAAGATGGGGTTAAGGTAGGATATATATATATATATATATATATATATATATATATACACACACATACATACATATATATATACATACATACACATATATATATGTATATATATATATATATACATATATATATGTATATATATATATGTATATGTATATGTATATATATACATATACATATATATACATATATATATGTATATATATACATAGATATATAAACATATATATATATATATGTTACATATATATATATATGTATATATATATATACATACATACATATATATATGTATATGTATATGTGTGTGTATACACACACATATATGTATATATACATATATACATATATATATATATATATGTATATATATCTATGTATGTATATATATATGTATGTATGTATGTGTATATATGTGTGTGTGTGTGTGTGTGTGTGTGTGTGTGTGTGTGTGTGTGTGTGTGTGTGTGTGTGTGTGTGTGTGTGTGTGTGTGTGTGTGTGTGTGTGTGTGTGTGTGTGTGTGTGTGTGTGTGTCTATATATATATATATGACTAATATTTGACATGGATGATGAGCTAAGACAAGATTTTTGATTTGAATAATATAGTGGATATATTTGATAGGATTAAGTATGATTGACAAGTTAATAAGTTTGAATGTCTCAAATGACCTAAGATAATGTTGGATGGGTTTTGACTAGCTCAATTAAGAGTGTTTTGACTTTGATGATATTTTATAAAATTAGATAGGTTGAGGATAAGATTAATGGATGATAATATTTTATTTGGTATATGATTAAATGTTTACTAGACTTAGATTATATGAAGTTTATTATGATATGTGAAATAATGTGGTCTTTAATGTGGATTTATTTAATCTTATGTTTAGGATAATCTTGGCGATGATGAGATTTGACTGGATTACATAATTTAGAATAATGGATGCTTCCATTGGGTTAGGATTTAGTTTAGTCAAGGTATGTTGTAGTGATGTTTAAGTGGGATAAGATATTATGAAATGTTGTCTATGATGTGTATGCTAAGGGTGAGATTATGGCATGGTGTTAATAGGTTTTTGATGTATATTTGGCTAGGTTTTAGATGTCTTAAACTTAATTATGGATTAAAATTAATAAATATTACTTATATAATGGTTATAATGGGTTTATTATAAATATGTTGTTATGTTGTTTAGATTGGCTTGATAATATAATGATTAGATTGTATTTTGTTTATGGATTTTTCAATTATTGGGATTGGATTAAAAGTGTTGGTGGTGGGCTTATGACAATGTGATATCATGATAAATGTAGATTAAATTAATATTATTGGATGAAAGTGTGTTTTTACAAGCTTAATAAATTTGATGTTTTTAGATTGGACGTGATTTACTTTAGGTGTTTTGAATATGAATTAATAGGTTTTTAATTAAGATTATGTGTTTAGACAAAGTGATCTTTATGTTGTGTTGATAATGATGATTCTCTTGTTTGGTGTAGGTTTTAAGGTTTAAAAACAATACATTTTTTTAAAACACTCAAACAAGATCAAGCAACCTAAAAGCTTATATTAGTAGATATGGG
The DNA here is from genome assembly GCA_037957365.1 of Torreya grandis. Taxonomy (NCBI): domain Eukaryota; kingdom Viridiplantae; phylum Streptophyta; class Pinopsida; order Cupressales; family Taxaceae; genus Torreya; species Torreya grandis. The sequence goes on from JARHVA010008106.1 coordinate 41,888, forward strand.
TGTGAAACTAAACTTCTAACCCACAAATACACAAGTGTAAAGTGATGACTAGGCTACTCTCCTAAGCTTCACACTATGTTTATAAATGGTGATTATTATTTAGAGATTTGTTTCCCCTATACTAGATGTTGTTTATAGCCAAAATGTCCTACTCTAAGCTATATAAGGCTCACTAACAGGGTCCATAAATTATTTGTGGTAAATGGAGCCCAAGTACATATAAGGATGTTGCATGATGTATACATATTATAGTGTTACCTCCTCAATTTATAAAATCTTGTACTGGGAAATTTGCTTAACTTTACGATAGTTTTTCTTGATATTTATGCTCTATTAGAACATAGTTTGGATTAATGTGTGGTGATGAAATTCATCTTATAACCTACCTAAATACTATGAAAAGTGCATTGGGATGAATTCTACATCAAATTTCCCATTAAAAAAATAAAAGGGAGAGACGTTTACGTGAGAGGTGAGAGCTTACATAACCTAGGCCTCAAGAGGACAAACATGCAAGCAAAAACAATTTGCTAACTGTATTAAATTTGACACACATACAAGTTGATTAATAAATCTTGATTAAATGTGACAAAAATATGCTATGAATAGTTTTATATGCCAATTATTTCATGGGAATATACTAAAACACAAATGTTATTAGTTTGATTCAACTCTTGAAAAGCAACCTATAAAAACATAGTCATGAATCAAAATCATTTTTTCATAGAGCAGTATTGCTAATACTTAGTCTAAAGTCATATATGCATAAGGAAAAGTCTATAAACATATATATTAACTCATAAAATATAAAATATGTAAAATTACCATTGTCGATAATGAAGCTATTAAAGTCAAAGTGAAGCCACTAGGGTTAGATAAAAGCTACTAAAATGTAAAATAAATTTATTTGAAAATATGATAATATGAAACAGACTAACATTTCATAGTATTCCAAGCTACTATAAAAAATTACAAATATGTTACTATTTTTTTCAATTTCGTTAAAGTAGGAAACAAAGCCACTAAATGAAAAACACAAATTCACAATTATTAAAAACATTTAAGCACATGGGTGATATTCCAAATCATTGTCACATTTTATTTGAGTAAACTCACATCTATTGAGGACATTGTTACAATTTTGTAGAGGTGAATTAAATACTACAAACATAGAAACCAAAAAAGATGTGAAATTACTTAAACGATGTCAAAATCATTAGTATTAAAATGAATTCACAAATTTATAAACATGATTTTGAAAAAAATAGTAAAAAAAGGTCAAATAGTTAGTTAGCCTTTAACAATTAAGTTCTAAAGTGAAGTGAAAAATCCTAATAATATGGAGAAAATTTATATCTATCATGATCAAAGCTATGTATTTATAATAGTGAAGATGAAACTTACACATAGGCATAAGCCAAAATATAAAAATTACTAAAAAATATGAAACCATTAACTCGAAAATGAAATCACAAATTTTATAAATGTGGATTTGCAAAAACTAGTCAAAAATATCAACTGGCTATTCAGCTTGTAGTAGTTAATTTCTACAGTTATATGTAAAATCATGACTGTTTAGATTGAAGTCACATTTCCAATGAGTGAAGTCAAGTTTACATAGATCAAAGTTGTGAGGAAACTAGAAATGCAAAAATCATGGGTTTTTTATGTTTTCATCCAATAATATTTTTTTGAAGGTACTTTTAAGCTTGTTAGCACACACCAAAGCCTCAACAAGCCTAATTTAGGGGTAAAATCCCAATATAGTCACCAAAATATGATGTGATAAATTAGCTATATAATTTTATATGTAAGGAATAATGGAAGAATATCTAAAGACCATAATTTATCATATTCTACAAAACACCTTAGAATAAAAAAAGGAATTAATTTTAAATTAAAATACATAATTAATTATGTCAAATATACCTCAAATTTTTAATCAAAATTAACTTCCTTGACAAGTAGTAGATGATCCCTAATGACAGCATATGAACTTGATCTTTGTTTGATATGTTGGGTTACCTTTAAAAATAACTCAAGATAGATTAAAAAATGGTGATAAAATATGGTCGACAATAGACAAGATGGAAATGATATTGTATAAATCTCTAAGTTCTTATTTGAATTTGCATGGGAGTAAAGGTGATTATATATAAGGTGATGGAGGAGATGTATGGTTGATATTTATCCATGGTGTAAGGATATATAATAATTTAATAATTTTATAGGCTAGACAATGATTATTAAGTGGATATAGATAACTTATAGAGTTATGGTGTCCATTATAAGTAATTAATAAACATAAGATGGTGATTAAAAGGATGATTTATATGAATTACAGTGGAAGTTGTTGGTGGTAGGTGAAGGGGTGTTATTACTCAAACCATGTACCTTATAAAAATTGGAAAATGGTTTACCAAGATAGTAGGATTGTCTCCTAAGGTTTGGGACACTTTGGATTCTTGGTATGAACCTCTAGACTAGGCTAAATTCATTCCATTCTAAATGCACTAGGTTTAGGATGAGCACGTAGACCTATAAAGAGCAGAATGAAATCTATAACTATCACTAAACCTAAAATTGATAAAGGGAAAATGAAGAGAAAAGGTAAGAGGGTTTATATAATGTAAAAGGTGATGAAATAGGAATAAATATAACACCTCACCTACTTAATGATAATAAAACTAATAAATTAGATACAAGATCTTCAAACTAGGCACACTGCATAAGTGTTTTGCATGGAGGTAAGGGAACACAACATAGTATTACAAGGTATGATAAATGATTCATATATAATACCTAAAAAAACCCATGTATAAAAAAATTAGATATATATGATTGATTATTCATAGAGGTGAAAAGTGACGATAACAATGAGAGGGATGAATATCCACAAACAAGGATCAACTACGAGGAATGCACACATAACACATAACATGAAGAAAATTAAATAATTTTTTATTAATCTCAAGGTCTAAGGAAATATTAAAAACTTGAATAGATATATATTGTTTATACCAAGAGAGAGATCATAGAGGAAAATTTTGGTAGCATTACAATTCTTAGAAATGTCTATACTTTTAAAATAAGGGACTATGCAAGTGTATCTTTAGTTCCTACCTCACCATACTATGTAGGTAGTGGGGATATTATGTTCACCTCAATTTTAAACCATATATACACTAGCCCATGCATACTACATTATTTTTTGAGTCTTGTTCACATATATGCATAAATAGCTAGGAACATTTTGCATAAAGGGTGCACACTGAATATTACATAGTGAATTGGATACATAGTGAAGTTGTGAGTTTGTGAAGGGTGATGAGAAACATATTTCATGAAAATGCAAAAGGCATAAAATATTTCTATTAATGATATATTTTAATGGTATTTTTAGTATGTGCCTTCATATAAAACTTATACTAGTCTATAATGAGAATGGTGTGCAACCTAGATTGTAGTTTGTATTTTATAGGGGTGTAGATGTGAAAATTGATGATTTGGCATGACACTTCATCATTAAAGTGTGAAAAAATATTTTAATAATTGTTCACAATAATATTTAACATTCCATTCATGATTTAGAACTCCTCCCTATGCACTTCTCTCTCTCACTATTTTAATTTAGGGAGACCTACATGCTATGACATGCACACCATGTTGGTGAGATGAAGGATCCTTTCATGGGGTACATGATGGAATCTCATTATATTTGATAATTATAACTTAGATTATATATGAACCCATGCTAGCTAGTAAGTGTAGACGTGGATGGGAAGCATTTTTGTGTAAACTTTCTTTTAGAGAAATAAACACTACACAAGAACACAACCCTTTATGCGGTCTTTGTGAGTTTAGCACTTATAGTGGCTGAATTTTAATGTCATCACTTTTAGATACCTCTATGATACACTTGTATATTAAATATTAATCAAGTAGCCTTGAATCAATCCATTAGGTATGGATTCACTTGAAATCCCTCACTCTTTTGTCTCTTAATTATGATTAGGTGTGAGAATCCCAATCAACCTTAGAAGGAATTAAGAAACATTCCATAAGGATGAAAAAGGAGAAGAATTATGTGAAACAATGATTATAGTAAAGGTTAATATAAGATAAAAAAATTTCATGCAAACACTTAGAAGAAAATAAACTAATCTAAACAACAAGATGTGCACATGAAACTTAGGGAAATTTAAACATATAAACTACTATTTATAAGAGTGATATCCATAATTGGATATATTTCTTGATATGAATCACATTAACATGGATAGGTAACACTTCTCTACTTGTAATTGTAATATCTTATGCATTGTCTTGCTTATAACTATATATGGTGTATGAACCATTGTATATGACATCAAGCTTTGTATGCTTCTCTACATTTATTATATCTACATCCCAATTGAGTACCAAGTATCCTTCATTGAATATTGTATCAACATATATGATTTTTAAGGTTGTCTTGTTTTATGCTTTATAAATATCCATAGTGTACATGGCCTACATCTTGAGTTCTTTAAGATCCATAAGCTCAACTAATATTACTATCATGGGGTCACTTTTAAGAAACACTAGTTGATGAGATAGCTCTAACAAAGGAAATTTAAGAGACATGGGAAGCCTTGATTCCCTTCCATATACAAACATGAAGGTTTATTTACTTATTACTCTCTTATGTGTTATTCAAGCCACCCAGAGGGTTGTCCTAAGTTTTGTATGCTAGGATCACTGATTATCATCCATGGTTCACTTCATGATGTAAATTAAGTTCTTATTAGTTGATTCGGCTAAACCATTACCTTGGGGGTAATATTTTGTATAGGTACTCAAATGGATGTTATTTATAGCCTCTAATTTGATAATTTTGGCTCTAAAGAAAGCCAATACATTTTTTGAGGTAATAAAGGAATAAATATGAAATATTTTTATGATACTTTCATAGACTTATAGGATGGAAACTTTATTAGCCTCTTTGATTTCTATTGCCTTTGTCCACCTTGTGAAATAATTAGTTTCCAATAGGATCAATTTATTTCTAATTCTTGAGAGTGGATTTATCATGCTAATGAAGTCTAGGCCCCATCACACAAAGGGATGATCAACTTAAATTAGACATAGTAGTAGGGATGCCAATTTATATTTGACTACATAAAAGACACACCTCTTTCAACTTTAAACCCATGTGTTAACATATTTTAATAGATTTGTCTAATAATATATATCTTTCATGATTTTCACCAAAGTGGTTTTAGGTGAGTAATGGACTCATAGTGATCTATCATGGAACTCTTTTAGGATATTGTTCATCCCATTATGTTATATGCATTGGAAGATAACTCCATTGATATCTATTTTAAAAAGTGCACCATTGAAAATAACATAAATAATGAATTATAATTTGTAATCTCTATAATCATATTTATTCAATCCATACAAATACATTCCAATCTAGATAAAGATACTCATGCTCTCAGTCTAGCTTACTATGGTACCTTGGTCCTCAAATTGGTTTTCACATAGTGCAAGAACTACATAGTCTTCATTATTCACATCCTATACTATTTACTTGTATATACTCATACCTCACACTAACTTGGTGATTTGGATGTCTATGTTGTATTCCATCACCTTTATGACCCAATTGTATCTCTTCTTATCCATGTCTCTACTTATTAGTAACTCCATTATACTTGAGTGTGAGACCATGAGATGGATATTGATATTGTAGATCATATGCTTGAAGTTATTGATCTCTCTTATTATCACATGTTTGTGCTTCTCTATAAATATATAATGTGTTTATTAATTATTGATCACCTAGATAAATAATGAGATAGGCTACTCCAACCAGTCAATATTCTACCATGTAATGATGGCTAAGATACCTTCAACTATACCAAATACATAAAGGATGAAATACTTATCTTAATATGTGTTTATAAATGTAGGATATTATGTGATGATTCAATTAATGGAATTGAAAATAATTCAAATTTATTGAGTCCATATGAACACAACACACTTATTGAACATTAGTATAAGGGGATTGACTAGAGTTGCAAAATTTGGCACAACCCTTCTAATGAAGTTTATATTTTAAAGAAGGTTTAGAAACCCATATTTTGACTTGGGAGAGGTAGAGATAGAATAGCCTCAAATCATTGATGATCAATTTTGAGACCCTCTTTGGAGATGACATGTCCTAAGAGTTTTCCTTCATATACTATGAATACACATTTACTTAAGTTCAAAGAGCTCCAAACTCTCTAACTTTTTTAAAGACTTTCTCTAGGTGACCCAAATGATCTATTGTATGCTTTGAAAAACTAGTTATATCATCAAGGTAAACCAAGATGTTATTATTTAGGAGTCCCTTGAATTCCATATCCATTACCCTTTAAAAAGTGGATCCTATATTAGTAAAAATAGAGGGTATACTTTGGTATGCAAAGCTTCCCCACTTAATGGTTAATACTATTTTAAATTGATATCACTTATTTACAAGTACCTAGTTATATCCCAAATAACCATCTAGTAGTGAAAACATTTCCACACCTATGAATATTTTTAGAATTTTCTCCATTATTAGAAATGGGTAGTGGTCTTTGATGGAGGCATTGTTTAGGTCCCTAGTGTTTATGAAAAATCAAATACGTCCATTATTATTGTATATTGGGACCAGATTGGCAACCCATGAAGAATGTTTGATTGTAAATATTATGTTATCCTTAATGATCTTAAAGAGTTCCTTCTTTAATGGCACAAGCTTAGGGTTAACCAACCTCTACTTCTACCTATCTGGCCTAATATTAGATTTAATATCAATTGTATAATGGTATAAGCCTAGATTAAAGACTTTGACTTATTGGTATCTCTATGAAAATATATCATCATGTTTTAATCTTACCTTAATTAATTATTCAAGTTTAGATTGGGGTATACCATTACCAGCTTTTAGTAACTTGTCATAAGAGATGGCCACTAGATTGAATATTTGGTCCCTTGCTATCACATTTCTCCTTTGAGATTTTATTTACTCATCATAATTGAAGATGATTTCCAATGTGAATAATCATTTAGATATATTTTTTCCATTTAGTTTGATGATATCTTCATATTGATATTGGAGTTATGATTGGTTCCTGATGCAGAACTCAAATTTACCTTGTAGGAAGTTGATAATTTATTCTTCACTCTCGAACACCTACCAATTGCTTGTATTATTTTGGAAACTAATCCTACTAAAAAATTTATGAGGTATAAAAAATCACTCTTTATACTACATGGCAGTTCATTATGCATGCCCATAATTGTGATCCTATCAGCATCATCATTCTATGCCTTTGGTATGGAATGGTTATTGAAAGTATCAAACCACTTGATCAAGTGACATGACCTATGTTTGTAATCTCTTAGAAAATTATTATTGGGCATGATCCAAATTGTAACCTAATTTACCACTATTTTAATATCTATAAAATATTTAATAACCCTAGTTCATTTCTTATGTGCCAATTAGAGACACTAAATCAGTGCCTCATATTCAATAACATTGTTTATGCAACCAAACTATAATCTTAATGTATGGAAATATTTATCATTTTGAGTAGCTACCATCACAACATTAGTTCATATGCAATTTTTAATTTAAGAGCCATTTAAGTATAAGTTCCATGTGGTTTTGAGGTCCTTTTGTGTCTTTACAAGGTTAAGCAACAAGGTCTCATCCTCAAGAATGTAGTATGTTCCTAGCCCTATTTCCTTGACATTATCATATGGGTTTAAATCATAATGATCACATACCCATTCATCAAGTAAGTCATATAGGAACTCTTTAATGGGCATGGAAGTATCATGAAGAATTAAATTCTTCTCTTGGTCAAACAAAGTACAATTTTCATCAATTAGGTTGGGAGTGTTTGGCTCCATGTGATTATTTAAAATAGGTTAAGACTTCATGGTCACCTTGGTTATATATCTAGTTTTTAGTAGTATTTAAAATTAATACAAGGACATATATCCACCCATATTCATAGTGAAATATCTATAGAGGCATATAACAAAGTAAGGGGTTAAGTCAATGATTCAGTTGTCTTATGTAATAGAAAGGCTCAGACACCATGTAGAGTGAGATTTAAATCCTTAACAATTCATATGGTTTTAATTATTATTCTATACAATTATAAAACCCCCTTTGAGATGAGATAATATGATATGATTAGTATGTATATGATTTTCCTAAGCACAACTAAGGTGATCACTCCTGAATCTATCATGCAATAATGTCTGAGATGATTACTAATGATCAAAGAGATGTAGAAGGGGGAAATTTTATATTTTTGTATACTTTTCCCTCAAGTTAACATAGATTTATGTGCATAGTAAGCATAATCTATTATAGGTCATGAGGTTGGAAGCTTCTTAGGGAATCCTAAAAAAACTCCTTTGGTAAGGAATAACAATAACATCTTGCATGGAAACATTCAGTCTAATCTTATCCATCTGCTCAACTATATTAAAGGAGATTTAAGTCCCTTTAATATATGTCTTTTTAATTTTAGCATCTTCTTTCACCTACATAGTATTCTAGGGCCATATCCCTTTCCAAAAAACTTATTTTGTGCACACCATGGCTTGCACATTTATTTTGACTTAGGTATATGTGCACTCAACTTGGGGCTCATAAGTTCAAGGCATTAAAGAAGAAGGTTCCTCCACCATAGCTCTCTCTATAAATATTATGTTAAAATGAAATTATTTGCTTAATTTGATCAACACTTCATACATATTTACATAATTCAAGTCACTCTCTTACCAATTTATTAGAGTGGATCCACCTTTCTCTTACATTTAAACATATGGTTAATCCCTTGGTTGATATGAAGTAGATGGAGGCTCCTAAGGTGGTGGTGAATTTTGATTTAAAGGTGCCTCATCCATTGATATATTCATGTATGTGATTTGATCATGTGATTAACTTCACAAATATCACCATTCATAGTCCTACACCATGTTATTTAAAAAAAATATAAGAGCTCTAGAAATGCTCACAGTGTTAGGATTTAGTACATAAGAAAGTATATTTTATGTGAGATGGTTTTTAGTCTTCATAAAATGTTGGTTCAGATGCATATTTTATTGATATTATTGTTTAAAGGGATGATAAGGCCTAAAATGTTTCAATTACTACCTTTTGAGCACCACCCACTCATTTACAAACCTCTTCAATAAGGACTTGACCTTGTAAATCTCATTCAAGGCCATAAAATTTAATGGAATTAGAGGGATAAAAATTAAAAAAGGGGGAATGGTTGGAGTAGGAGTAATTTAGGTAAATTTATACATAAGGTATTAGGATATCAAGGTATAAGTGGTTTGGGCAAAATTTTCCCCACTTGGATTAAGCAATTTTCTATGTACAACAACCTCATATGTATCAGGTAGTACTATACCTCCCATAAATTGGATAATTATGGTTGCATCATTGTTCAACACTCTAAAAAAATATAATAATTCTATGATAGGATTTGTCCTTACCAAGAGTGGGACTTCATCCCAAGTCCTCTAGAATTTGATGTTGAAGTCGATCATCTTCTCATGTGGAGTCCTTTTGATGGTTGTGAGTTACTCCATTAGTGATAGGTGGTCACTCTTTTCTTCAAATTTTTTGTATAGTGTTGTGCCCAACTCATCCTAATTTTGAATATATTTTTGTGTCAAACTATGCTATCATTGGAGTAACCTCCCTTTCAAATAAGAGGCAAGGAGTCACATTGCAACATTGTCTTTAGTCACATTGTGTAAGGAGAAACTATTTTCAATATATTATATATGCTCTATCAGGGTGGTATAAAGTTCACCAATAAATTAGGGGATGTTATTAAGATTAGATACATACATATCATTGTACTAGGGAAAGATCAATGGGTTGACTCCATTTTATAGAATAAAGGGTTGTTTTTTTCCTAAGTAGCCATGAAGTGAATAGGGAATAATTGTATTCTAGGTTGGGGAAATATACTAAAAGGAGGGGTAGTTTGTGTTCTTAGGGAAGCTTGTCTTGCATATATATCCCATTTTATAGTAGAAAAGGATACTCTAACCCCTCTTCTTCTAAAAATTATAGGTCTCTAAATGAAATGAAAATTAATTCCCCTTGAAGATGATTTCATCTATCTTGGTATATAGATCAAAGGATAAAATTTATGAACCAAGAATTCTTGGGGTCACCAGGTGCTCTACAAGGTGTCTTCAACACTTTAATCACTAGCATTAGTACCAATATTTCATCCTACTTGTGAAATTGGTCCCACTAAGTGTGCCAAAAACTATTATAATTCAAACTATACACTCACTAAATTTGGAAGATGGTTCAATGAGATAATTGATCATCTGCCAAGGTTTGGGTCCCTTTCACTCCTTAGGACAAACATTTGGAGTAGTCTAGATTAATTTTATTGTAAATTGACCTAGTTTAGGATAAGCACATAGACCTACAAAGAATATAATCAAATATACAACTAGCATTAAATCTAAAAAATATAAAGGGAAAAGGGATTAAAAAAGGTAAGAGGCTTTATGGAATGTAAAAGGTGATGCACCATGAATAAATTGAGTACCCCACCCACTTAATGACACATTAAAAATAAAAAAGTGGATACAAGATCTTTAGAATGGGAACACTACATAAGTGTTTTGTATAGAGGTAAGGGAACATAGTGTAGCATTAGGAGGGATGACAACTACTCTATAGATATGCCTACATAGACCCATGTATACACCACATGATACATTCAAATTATTTTAGATATATGTAGAGGTATGAAGGGAGGACAAAAATGAGAGGGATAAATACCAACATAAATGGATCAAAAACTAGGACTACACATAACACATAAAGCATGAATAAACATAAACTACTTCTTATTAATCTCAAGGTCTAGGGTAATATTTAAAATTAGAATAGGTAGATGTTTGTTATACAAAGAGAGGGCTATTAGAGGGAAAATTTTACTAGTGTTATGATGCCTAGAAATTTAAAACCTTTTACAATAAAAATAAATTCTTATATATGATGAGGATCAATTTATTTCCAATGCTTGAGAGTGTATTTATCATACCGATGAAATCTAGTCCCCATCACACAAAGGGATGATCAAATTGTATTAGACATAGTAGTAGGGATGTTAATTTATATTTAAATACATAAAAGACACAAATTTTTTAATTTCAAACCTTTGTGTTAACATATTTTCTTATATTTGTTTAATATTATATATCTTTCATGATTATCAAAATAGTGGTTTTAGGTTAGTAATGGCCTCATAATGACCCATCATGGAACTCTTTTAGGATATTGTTCATCTAATTATGTTCTATGCATTACAAGATAACTCCATTGATATCTCTTTTAAAAAGTGCACCATTTAAAATCACATAAATAATGGATTATAATATGTAATGTCCACAATTGGATTTATTCAGCCCATACAAATACATGCCGGTCTAGATGAAGATACTCATGCTCTCAGTCTAGCTTACTAGGGAACCTTGGTCCTCAAATTGTTTTTCACATAGTGTAAGCACTACATAGTCTTCATTCTTCACATCCTCTACTATTTACTTGTATACACACTAACATGGTGATTTGGATGTCTATGTTGTATTCCATCACCTTTATGATCTAATTGGATCTCTTCTTATGCATGTCTCTAATTAGTAAGAACTCATTTATACTCAAGTGTGAGACCATGAGATGTTTATTGATATTGTAGATCATATGCTTTAAGTTATTAATCTTTATTATTAACACAAGTTTATTCTTTTCTACAAATATATAATGCATTTCATAATTATTGATCACCTAGCTAAATAAAGTGATAGGATACTTCAACTAGTTGATATTATGCTACATAAGGATGGCTGAGATAAATTCAATAATACCAAATACATAAAGGATGAAATCCTTATCATAATATATGTTTATCAATGTAGGAGATTATGATTCACTTAATTTAATCGAAACTAATTCAAATTTATTGAGTCCATATGAACAAAACACACTTATTGAGCATCATTATGAGGGGATTGACTAGAGTTGTAAAACTTAACACAACCCTTCTGATGAATTTTATATTTCCTACGAAGCTTTAGAGACCATTCTTGTGACTTAGGAGAGGTAGTGATAAAATGGCCTCAAATCATTTAGGATCAATTTCAAAACCTTCTTTGGAGATGACATGTCTTAAGAGTTTACCTTCATATACTATGAATACACATTTACTTAGGTTCAAAGATATCCAAACTCTTTAAACTTTTTAAAGACTTTCTTTAGGTGACCCAAATGATCTATTGTGCACATTGAAAAAATATTTATATCATCAAGGTTAACCAAGATTTTATTCTTTAGGATTCCCTTGAATTCCATATCCATTACCCTTTGGAAAGTGGCTCCTATATTATTAAAACCAAAAGGTATCCTTTGGTTTGTAAAGCTTCCCCACTTAATGGTGAATACTATTTTAAATTGATATCACTTATGTAAAAGTACCTAGTTATATCCCAAATAACCATCTAGTATTGAAAACATTTCCACACCTATGAATATTTTTATAATTTTCTCCATTAGTAAAAATGGGTAGTGGTCTTTCATGGAGGCATTGTTTAGGTCTCTAAAGTCTATGCACAATCGAATACCTCCATTATTCTTATGTATTGGGACTAGATTGGCCACCCATGAGGAATATTTGATTTCAAATATTATGCTAGCCTTAACGATTTTAGAGAGTTCCTTCTTCATTAATGTCATAATCTTATGGTTAATTAGCCTCTACTTCTGGTTATCTAGCCTAGTATTAGATTTAATCTCAATTGTATAATGGGATAAGCCTAGATTAAAGACTTTGAGGTATTTGTATCTCTATGAAAATATATCATCATATTTTATTATTAACTCAATTAATTATTCACTTTTAGATGGGGGTATACCCTTACCATCTTTTAGTAACTTGTCATAAGAAATGGCCACTATCTTGAAAATTTCCTCCATCGCTATCATGTTTCTCCTTTCATATTTTATTTACTCATCATAATTAAAGATGCTTTCCAATGTGAATAATACTTTAGATATATTTTTTCCATTTAGTTGGATGATATTCTCTTCATATCGAGATTAGGGTTATGGTTGGTTCCTAATGTTGAACTCGACTTTAACTTGTACAAAGTTGATAATTTATCCTTCACTCTCGAACGCCTACTAGTTTCATGTATTATTTAGGAATATTGGTCTTATTAAAAATTTTGTGAGTTACAAAAACTCACTCTTTATACTACATGGGAGGTCATTATTCATACCCAAAATTATGATCCTATCAACATCATCATTCAATGCCCTTTATGGAATGGATATTTAAATCATCAAACTTTTCGATCATGTCACATGACTTATGTTTGTAAGATCTTGGAAAATTATTATTGGACATGATCCATAGTGTAACCTAGTTTACCACAATTTTACTATCTATAAAATCTTCCATTACCCTAATTCATTTCTTATGTGCTAACTAGAGACACTAGATCAGTGCCTCATATCTGATGACATTGTTTGTGCATCCATACTACAATCTTAATGTATGTAAATATTTCTCATTTTGAGTGGATAACATCACGACATTATTTATTATGCCATTTTTAATTTAGGAACCATTGAAGTTTAAGTTCCATGTGATTTTGAGGTCCTCTTGTGCCTTTACAAGGTTAAGCAACAAGGTCTCCTCCTCAAGAATGTAGTATGTGCCTATCCCTATTTCCATTGCATTATCATATAAGTTGCACTCAGAGTGATCACATGCCAATTCATCAATTAAGTCATCTAGGAACTCTTTAATGGGTTTGGAAGTATCATGATGAATTAAAATATTCTCTTGGTCAAATAATGTATAATTTGCATCAATTCAGTTGGGAGTGTATGACTCCATATGATTCTTTAAAATAGGCTAAGACTTGATGGCCACCTTGGTTCCATATATAGTTTTTAGTAGTATTTGAAACCAATCAAAGGACATATATCCACCCATATTCATAGTGAAATATTTGGAGAGGAATATAGAAAAGTAATGGGTTAAGTCAATGATTGAGATGCCCTATGTAAGATAAAGGCTCAGACACCATGTAGAGTGAGATTTAAATCCTAGAAAATTCTTGTAGTTTTAACCATTGTTCTATCCAATTGGAAAACCCCCTTTTTGATGAGAGAATATGATATGCCTAGTATGTATATGATTTTATTTGTCACAACTAAGGTGATCAATCCTAAATATATTGTGAAATTATGTATGAGATGATTATTGATGATTAGAGAGATTTAGAATGGGGGAAACTTGCTATTTTTATATACTTTTTCCTCAGGTTAACATAGATTAATGTGTGTAATAGGTATAATATATGACATGTCATGAGGTTGTAAGCCTCTTAGAGAATCTTAACAAAAATTCCTTTGGTAATGAATAATAATAACATCCCACATGGAATCATTTAGTTTAATCTTATCCATTTACTCAACTCTATTAAAGGGGATTTAAGTCCCTTTAATCTATGCATTATGAATTGTAGCCTCTTCTTTCACCTAAACAATATTTTAGGGTTGTATCCCTTTCTATAAAACTTTTTTTGTGCACACCATGCCTTGCATATATGTTTTTGACTTGGGTATATGCACACTCAACTTGGGGCTCAGAAGTTCAATACATTGAAGAAGAAGGTTCCTCCACCATTTCTCTCTTTCTAAATATTATGTTAAAAGGAACTCATTGATTAATTTTATCAACATTTCATTCATATTTACATAATTGAAGTCACTCTCCTAAAAAATTATGATAGTGGATCCACCTTTCTCTGGCATTCACACATATGATTAATCCCTTGGTTGATATGAAGTAGATGGAGGCTCCTAAGGTGGTGGTGAATTTTTAATTAAAGTTTCCTCATCCATTTCTCTATTCATGTATGTAATTTTATCCTATGATTGACTACACAAATATCACCATTCATAGTCCTACACCATGTTATTTTAAAAAATATATAAGAGCTCTAGAAGTGCTCATAGTGTTAGAATTTAGTAATAGGAAAGTATACTCTATGTGAGATGGTTTTTAGTCTAAATAGAATGTTGGTAGGGAGGCATATTTAATTTATATTATTTTTTAAAGGGTTGATAAGGCCTAAGATGTTGCAATTACTACCTTTTGACCACCACTAGCTCATTTACAAACCTCTTTAATAAGGACTTAACCTTGTGAATCTCATTGAAGGCCATAAAATTTGATGGAATTGGATGGATAAAAATAACAAGAAGGGGGGTTAGGGTTGGAAGAGGAGGAAGGTAGGTGAATTTATACATGGGGTCTTAGGATATCAAGGCAGAAGGGGTCTGGGTATAATTTCCCCACTTTGATTAAGCAATTTTCTACGTGTAAAATAACCTCATATGTATCAGGTAATACTACACCTCCCATATATTAGATAATTATGGTTGCATAATTGTTCAACACTTTCAAAAAAATAGAATAATTTTATGATAAGATTTGGCCTTAACAAGAGTGGGACTTCATCCCAAGTCCTCTGAAATCTAAAGTTGAACTTGATCATTTTCTCATGTGGAGTCCTTTTGATGGTTGTGAGATACTCCATTAATGATAGGTGGTCACTCTTTTCTTCAAATTGTTTGCATAGTTTTATTCCCAAATCATCCCAATTTTGAATAGTTTTTTGTGTCAAACCTCGCTACCATTAGAGTGACCTCCCTTTCAAATAAGAAGGAAGGAGTCACACTGAGACATTGTCTTTGGTCACATTGTGTAAGGAGATAATATTTGAAATATATTATATATGCTCTATGAGGGTGGTATAATTTTCTCCAATAAAGTAGGGGATGTTATTAAGAGCATATACATGAATATCATTGTACTAAGAAGGATCAATGGGTTGACTGCATTAAAGGGAATAAAGGGTTTGTTTTTACTAAGTAGCGATGAAGAGAATAGGGAATAATTCTCTTATAGGTTGGGGAAATATACCTAAAGGAGGGGTAGACTGAGTTCTTAGGGAAGCTTGTCTTACACATATATCCTCATTTATAGTAGAAAAGGATAGTCTAACCCCTCTTCTTCTAGATATTATAGGTAGATAAATGAAATGAAAATTAATTCCCCTTGAAGATGTTTTCATCTATCTTGGTATATAGATGAAAGGATAAAATTTATGAACAAAGAATTCTTGGAGTCACCAGGTGCTTTAAAAAGTGTCTTCAACACTTTAATCACTAGGAGTAAGACCAATATTTCAACCAAATTTTGAGTTTGGTCCCACTAAGTGTGCCAAAAACTATTATAACTCAAAATTTCCACTCGCTAAATTTGGAAGATTTTTCAGTGAGATAATGGGATCATCCCCCAAGGTTTGGGTCACTTTCACTTCTTTGGACAAACATTTCGAGTATTCTAAATTACTTTTA
The DNA here is from genome assembly GCA_037957365.1 of Torreya grandis. Lineage (NCBI taxonomy): Eukaryota > Viridiplantae > Streptophyta > Pinopsida > Cupressales > Taxaceae > Torreya > Torreya grandis. The sequence continues at coordinate 58,410 of JARHVA010008106.1, forward strand.
TTCTAAATTCACCTAGATTAGGACTAGCACATAGACCTACAAAGAATAGAATTAAATATACAACTAGAACTAAATATAAAAATGGTAAATGGAAAAGGGATTAAAAAAGGTAAGAGGGTTTATGGAATGTAAAAGATGATGCACCATGAATAAATTGAGTACCCCACCCACTTAATGACATAAAAAACTAACAAAGTGGATACAAGATCTTTAGAATGGGTTCACTACATAAGTGTTTTATATGGAGGTAAGGGAACATACTGTCGTATTAAGAGGGATAATAAATTATTTATATATATGCCTACATATACACATGCATACATGACATGATACATTTAGATGCTTTTAGCTATATGTAGAGGTATGGAGGAAAAAAATGAGGGATAAATATCCATATAAAAGGATCACACAAAACACATAGAGCATGAAGAAAAGTAAACTAGTTCTTACTAATCTCAAGGTCTAAGGTAATATTTAAAATTAGAATAGGTAGATGTTTGTTATAAAAAGAGAGGGATATTGGAGGGAAAATTTTAGTAGTGTTATGATGCCTATAAATGTCAACCCTTTTACAATAAAAAACAAGGTTTATATAACATGAGGCAAGGCCCTACATAATCAATTTACTATTAGAGGTGGTAGGTACAAACTTGAATATGGAAGAAGCATCCAGAGCTTTAGGTTGATTAAGAGCATAAATATCTTTATGATAAATACTACAATCCATGTTTATTAAATTGAGGACTGATAAATTGATCATGAAAGTAGCTAGAAGGTCACTCATGGATCCATTTGTGCATCTAAGAATGAAGGGTGTTTAGGAAACCAAGGGATTCATGCTATCATGATCTAACATCTGATAGCTATATTTTCATTTAATTCTACTCAGATTCACCTTCAAAAATACCTAATTGGGCTTAGCTACCATCCTCATTTATACCATTCATCTGTTAATCCACTAAGACTAACCCATTGATGTGGGACTGTAATAGTGTTTATTTAGGTCATACCTTGTCATAATCCATAAGTAGTGAGGATATTTTGTGTGACTCCATTTTAGAACATATGTTCACTAGCCCATGTGTACTAAATTATTTTGTGTCTGGTATGTAGCTACACATAGATATCTAAGTACATTCTACACAAATGATGTACACTAAAGATTATGTAGTGAATTGGTTTTGTAGTGAATCTATGAATTTGTGAATGAAACTTAGGGTGATATTATACATAAATTTAAAAGTCCCACAATCCATATGTTCTTATTATCTTCTAATGGTATTCATATTTTATGCCTTCATCTAAAATTTGTACTAGTCTACAAAGTGAATAGTGCATAGCCTAGATTGAAATCTACATTTTACAAGGGAATAGATGTGAAAGATCATGATTTGGTATGATATTTAATCATTAGAGTGTGAGTAAATATTTTAATAATGTCACATAATAATATTTAAGTTATTGAACTTGACATTCATGATCTGGAACTACTCCTCGTGCACTTTTCTCTTTCACTGCTTGAAGTTAAGGAGACCCACACACTCTAATTTATGCACCATGTTGGTATAATTAAGGATAATTAAATGGGTATTTCATTGATAATTCCTTATAGGTGAAAATCATAAATTATTTGATATACAAATCCTTTCTAACTATTAAGTGTGGATATGGATGGGAAGAGTCTACATGCAAACTTGATTTTAAAGAATGCAACATTATGCAAGTATACAACCCTATGTGTGGTCCTTATCAATTTAATAGTTTCTATGCCATGACTTAGAAATTTAATATGGGTATTTAAAATTCCAAAATATTTTATAAGTGGATATTAAGTATAAGTGAGATGTTAATAGGATAATTAATTTATATGGAATGAGTTATAAGGCTAGTGTGATGTAGGAATGTATGATATATGTTAGGATGATGTTAGAATATTGAGGGTTCAAGATGTAAAAGTGGTAAATGGATGTAATTATCATGATATTAATATGTAATTAGTGATGAGTGGTTAAGCATTATATTTTAATTGTATACAAGAGATAAGCTCAATTTTTTGATTGATGCTAGTGAATAATTTGTGTAAATAAGGAGTGTTCTAAAAGTTTACAAGATTATGATATTCGAAAGGAAGTTGAGGTTTTATTACATTAAGTATTTATTATTATATTTTATAGGTAAAATGACCATTATACTTGATATCAACCTCAATATCCACATATTTTTTTACTTTATTAATCATATTTTACTTGAATGTTTTCACAATAGTAACCTTGGCACCTAGGGTAATTTATGGATCTTTAAGAGTTGTTTTTTATTTTTATTGATATCATCTCGATTTAATGACATTAATTTTTTATAGTTTTTTCTTAGATTCATTATTGAATCCAATGAAGTATGATTTTTCTTATTAGGTTAAAAAATCATCACCCTATTTGAAGAAGTGATAATTAGTGTAATGAAATTACTTTACCACTTGAGTATAACAAAAATAAATCACAATATGATTGAAATAGAGTATAATATGTGAATAAATGAATATATAATGTGAGGTATATACCTACATAACCTTAAAATAATATCATAATTCACAATGTGATGATATAATACTAACCACTACCTTCTATATATACCCTACATATGCAATCGAAACACCGTACTAATATGAAGTTATATAAATGACCATATAATTAATTAAAAGTTATCCTATCTTTAGTTTAGAGAAATATATCTCAATACACAGTATAGTATATGGGTGTATCATGCTCTTTCCTTTAAAACTAACATTTACATCAATGTTGACAATTACTTGATGCATTTAATTAAATTTTTTAGCCTCCCATTTCACTTATTTACTAGCTAAATTATTTCACTTTATTATATACTATATAATCATCTTATTAATAAAATTATTAGATCATGTATAAATTATTTACCCTATTCCATAATGTTTTTTCCCTCCTTGTCAAGATCTAGTAACTCTTCTTGGGTAGAAACTCTTTGTCTAATAAAATTATTCAAGAATAAAATATGGAAGAACATATGTATTTATTTTGATTGAGGTACATAATGCTAGTTTTAAGTGTATTCCTTTATTTTTTGAACCTATGTTTGTACATTAATAAATTAGATTATGGATGGTATCATGTAACCATAAATTATGTGAATGAAGACATCCTAGAAGAAGTTGGTATTTAAGGTGATAATTCATTCATCATATACCCAAGAACTATAGAGTGCCCATCTATTAATTTAATATCAATCTAGTGGTGTAAGAACATTTGATTATTACTAATTTAACAAAAAATTATACCACAAACCCATATTTACCATTTTTAAGTATATTTTTCATATGATGAGATCTTACAATTTGTCAAGGATTTGCATGCACCCTCTTAGTTCATCTTTGCTTCCCTTTGAATGAAATGGTATGAACAGATCCTAGAATCTCATCTCAATCATTTCCAAGCTAGTGAGCCATTATAATATAAAAAAGGTGTTTGATACATCCATGGGAAATGAAAAAATATCATAATCTAGTAGGTAGTTTCCCATGGTGAGTTTAATAAAATGAAAATTTTAAAAAAATTCTAGATTTAATCCCATGACCTAAATGATGGAGCTAGGTAGATAAAATAGTTCAAAAATATCACTATATTATGGATAAGTGAGTTGTAATTAACTTATGAGTCAACCAATATTGTCACCTTATATTATTTTATGAAATTCACCAACTTGAGGGTTTATGCGTTCTAATACTTGAAATTTATTAGCAAGTTATAGTTGGCTAAAAAACTCCTGCCTCTTTCTCTAGTTTATCATCAATCACTAATTATTATTATTATTCACCATCTTATTCGACATAGGCACCCTCAATGTAGAAAAAAATTGTCACATTTTTTCCCTTACTATATTTTCCATCATAGTTAAACTATACACTATTTTCACACAATTTTTTTTAATGAGACTTTAATTGTGTTAGTTAAGGAAATGATTTTCTCTATATGGTTTTATATCTAATTATAATTAATGAATTTTATTGGTACAAAGATTTAATCTACCCCATGTAATATGATAATAGACTCAAGGACATGAAGCTAATTAAACATGTGTACCTCATGATGAATTTTTTACTTGATACCTCCAATAAATAATTCATTCAAGTTTGCATCTATAATCATATCCACTAACAAGGAAACATTATGAAATTAATAAGTATAATACTTGAAAAAACCTATTTTCCATAGCTTTTCCAATGGTATGAAATAGTTTTATATCACATTAGTAATATAGTGCATTTTTAATTTTTCCATAAAAAGTCACTATCTCACACTATGAGCCTTCTTATTTTGACCACATAGTCATAAATACTAGATGCCTTGATTAGGTTATAAATATAGGGATGCCATGGTAACCTTATTCCCACATGGGATATGATGTAGAAAAAAAATATATCCATTTGGTTGAATTATGTGAATGTATCATTTCCATAAAACTTATGCTTCTACACCTTTGATATTATGTTTGAATGCCCAAAATTAGTGCTAGAATTAACATAAGGATGAAAAACCTTTTGGAAAAGACTAGTTATCCATTATATCAACCTTAATTAAATTTTAAGACTAACATATTTATATATGTTTCAAGATCACTCTATCATGCACTGATGATAAAAATATATCCTTTAATTTCATTACCCATTATATCCATTTAATTGTGCACATTAACTTTTAGATTGAGCACTTTGTCATCTAGTGAAGAATAAGTCATAGGAGAAGTCCCACTTGGTTCGAAGTTAGACTCTATCTCCTATTTTTAAGGATTTATCATTAACCATCATTAACTAGGTTGATGACATGTGTGTGTGTGTGTGTGTGTGTGTGTGTGTGTGTGTGTGTGTGTGTGTGTGTGTGTGTGTGTGTATTTATATATTCATATATATAATGTCATCGACCTAGTTAATGATTTTTACTAAGGTTTTGAAGATAAATATGTTATTGTATTGATTTATTATCTAGGTTATTCCAAGGGTTGATTAGTAAGAGATACAAAACCTTCTTATTCATCAGTTTAGTTAAATTTAAGGCCGTCAAGTTTGTAAGAGAGGTGTGCTAAATTAGTATCACTATTAAAGACATATTTAACAAGGGGTTTATTATAATGAATAACATCTAAGTGTCTCACTTGAGATTGGGAAAAAAATATAATCTTCATAATAATAAGGTGATATTTTGCATTTTATCTAGGTTTAGGTTAATGAGAAGAATATTTAACAAAAATGTATATTTGAATAAAATTTCTAAGAGAGTAATAGTGGTTATTAGAAGAGTTTACCAAAAAAATTCATGAAATTAAAATGAGGATCATCATATGAAACTTAATTGTAATTTAATGGAGGTAGGGTGTCATAATCTTTGTTAAATAGATTAATAGATCGATCTCTTGGGATAAGAGAATGAGGAATCCATTCATATACATATGGTGATAAATTAGTGGTATCACAATTTTTTTTTAGCTCATTATGTTCATCATCATTGAGTATTTTAAGGGTAGACTATAAATCAAGATTCCTGTTGATGAACTCATATAGTGGAGAAATAAGTATAGTGTTACTAATAGTAATCTAATATTATTTATTAGGATCTGGTAGTTTAAGATCCTATTATTTATGATCTACTTCTAATATTTTTATGAATAAAATATAACCATTATATACATGAAGATATAGTGAATCTAATGTAGATATTAGAAGTGTGAATTAATATTAGGTTATATTAAATTTGAAGATATATGACCATGATATTGGTGCATAAAGTTTTGGTTCCTATAGTGATTTAAGTGTATATAAGAGGATTTTGGATTTTATTATTAAATCCACATAAATTAAGTCTCAATTTATTAATAGTTTTTTGGAATATATTTAATCCTTGATTAAGTATATAAAAGTGAAATTTATGACCAACCCTTCATCCATATTAACTTTCCACACTTTAACATCATTTATCATTATTCCAATGAAGATATAGAGGTCATTGACTTGTAATATGACTTCACCGTTGATCATATCATCCATGGAAAATTATATAGATATTTTGTTGTTCAATTAAGGATGAGATATGGTTTCTATTTAATATTTAAATTGTTCTCATGGTTAGTTTGTTATTTTTACCCATGGCTATTATAGGGTTGTTTGTTATTATTCATCCTTATTTATTAGGAGTTTATTTTTCTTTTTCTCTAGCTATATAATATCCTTGTATTGTTCTCATTCATATGTTGAATACAATATATTAATGTGATTATTATTATCTATGTGTATGGATTCATACCTAGGCTCTTTCAAATAATATCAATGGTATCATAGTAGTAATGGAATCCTCAAGATTAATGAGGGGCAGTAGTATTATGTTTTGTCCCTGTGCATGAGATTTTTTTTGGAGAAGTTTGTAGTTATTATGGATGCTTTTCAACATTCAATCATAATATGTACAAGTTTATCATTCATCATATTAATATTATAGGTTTATTTGTCCCAACATCTACCTATGTCTTGATAGATCAATGTACTATAATAAAAATAATCAGGAGATACAATGATCTTACATTTTGACATTTTTGGATTGAGTGCAGACTTATGTAATTATGTTATTTTAATTTTGGTTCACCTATGCCATGGTTTTATATTCCTTTCTTGGAATTTAACTCAAATATTCCAACTCTATTTGATTTTTTTTTGAGCCTAATGTGTATTACATTGGAATATATCAACTATGTATATGTTTTCCATGACTCACAGTCTAAGAATAATTATTTTTTGCCTACATGAATATTATATGTATGCAGAGTCTAATTACCATTATCATTGTTGTGTTTATAAAGTAGTTATATCCAAAAGATAAGTATTTTTAGCTATTCAATGAATTATATTCAGTCATTTGAGTTCCTATAGTTATATGTAGTTAAGTTGTATGATTTATAATTGTGTACACATAAAGCATTGAGCCAAACATGTTGGCCATTCATCAATAATTTATGTAGATATATATTATGTCAATTCAAACCTATGTATGCTAGGATAATATTGCGTTAGGATCGAGATTTGAATCTTTCACCATTTTCCAGTCTTACATAGCTCCACATCATAGTTTGCCTATTTTTTAGAATATTCATTTTAATTTTTATATTTGCTTGTTTTTTATGGGGTATTAGTGTTCAATGAGTCATTTTAAATTTGGGTTGCTTAAAATTTATTTCATTTTGAAAAGGATAATTTTTTTATATTTTTAGTGAGATAAATTGTGTCATATATATTATTTATGTCTTAAGTAATTATATTTAAGTTTAGTCTAATAGTTTTTAATGTTAATAAGAGTCATATCAAAGCTTGAGTTTTGTATATACTCAAGTTTAAAGGTATATTATTTCATAGTAGTATTTAGTTTAATAGTCACTATTTATTACCATTTGCATAAAATCTAATAGTCCTATGTACATCAAAAAAAAAAATGAGTCAAGAGTCTAGAGTTGTTTTGTTTCAAAAGATATATATATATATATATATATATATATAATTTCCTTACAAATGAATTTTTAGTGCAATCCAACATTGATTAAGGTATGTAATAAGTGTTTTTCAAATTAAGGGAAGAGATAAACAATGTGGAAACAACTAAGCTTTAAATATTGATCGACTAAGTAAGTAGCTTATTATGAAGGAGGTTAGAGGCAATAAAAGAAGGAGATTTATAGATAATCTCATCAATCACTAATGATGGGGCTCATATGCTTTGGTGGCACATTTTTTTAGTTGTATTTATTTTGTTAGTATTCTTGTTTTTAGTGTGTTGTCTTACAAATAAACCCTTTTGTATAAATTTGGGAAAATTCATGTTTTTAGAAAACTCACTTTTGGAGAGCAAGAAAACATTTTGTTGTAAAATTGGGGATGGTTATCTAGTTAGTCCCAAGCTTATGGATCTTACAGATTTAGAATTCAGGTGCCCAAAGAGGAAGGGAAATTCCCATAAGAATCCAATGAGGAAGGTGTATTCCTACATAATTTGGCTCATCACTATGCCTTCACGAGGGTAAAGAGATAATATATGGACTTTTTAGCTAGTCTAGGGAGTGTTTTTAGGAGTAGTTAACTATTTTGAGAATGTGATTTTATCTCTATGTTCACACTAAAGGGGTGAGTGTTGGATATTTCTAGTATTCTCATGGTTAGTTATTATTACCCATGGCTATTACAAAGTTGTTTATTATTATTCCTCTCTATTTATTAAGAGGTTATTTTTATGATTTTATTTATATATAATAGCCTATGTATTATTCTCATTAAAATGTTGAATATAATACATTTGTGTGATTATTGTTATCTATGTGTATGAAATTGTTCTTAGGATCTTTCAAATAATATTAGTTTCATTGGAATGTACTTCAATAGGTGTTGGATCTTGATGAGGTTGATTATATGTTTTGGTTTCACTTGGTGATGGATATTATTATATATTTTGTATTTTTTCATGATAAAATTCTTATGGTGGGGTGATTTTCTTCCATTAGAGGACTTTTATAAGGCATAGTGTTGAGTAATTTAAGGTGATTCTAATGAGTATATTTTTGGTAAGAACCATAATAATATCTTAATTTTTTATGTTATAATATTATATAGAAGCTTTTATTATAGGATGAGGTTGATCTTTATGTTGAGGCTTCATTGGTGGAAGAATTGAATCATTAGAATTGGTTATATGTGTGGTTGTTTTATCTATGATAGTCAATTCTTTAGAAGAGAGTTTATTAGTATATTCAATCAGATATTTAGGATTTATATTACATCATTAATTAACCTTGGCCATATTAACATTTTGATAATTGGTGAAATTGATCATAATTTATATCACTTTCACCTATAGAGTTGTTTATAGGTGTAATGGTATGAATAGATGTTACTAGAGGTTTGTTTCAAACTCTTTTAATCTTCATGTGATTAATTCAATTGGTTTGATTTTTTTAATTTAAATTTATAAAATTTCATGTACTATATAAAATAATCTTTTATGAAAGCTTCGTGGTATAAATTTTCACTTAACATGAGCTCATAATTATGTTTTTTTAAGATCATGATAGCTATCATGAGAATTACCAACATTAGCATGCCAAAACAAAACTTATTAGGATGTTATCCTAGTGGTAGAGAGCTAGAAGAATCAATTTTTTTGGATTGAGGTAATGACATCCTTTTATTGAACTCTTGGAGACTCAATGGAGGGTGGGTTATCTTTGAATTTCCTTAGGAAGAAGATGATCCTCATTTATATGGATAAAGAGGTTTTATTTGTGATGATTTGGTGTTTATATTATTGATTATAGCATTTAAATAATCCATTTTATGCTATTTTGAGGGTTAAAATTAGTTCATATGGTAATCTTGTCATTTAAATTGATCAAAGGATTCTTACAAGTTCTTAGGATAGAATGATCTTACATTGTATAAGAGTTGATATTTGAGAGCAATAACGAAAAGATTGGAAATGGTTATTTTTATCATGTTGAGATTTTATTTATGTACAATATACTTTCATCTCATGATGAAATCATGGAAAACCAAAATATCTAATTACTTATAATTAATTAAGGTATTAAGGATATTTTTAGGAAGATGATGATATCAATTTTTATTGACTAGATATTATACCTCAATAACTAAATGGATTGGGAATTTGTTATACCATTATAATGCATCCTTGGTTATATTTTTTAATATAATATTTTTGAAATTTTTTGGTTGTAATAGACTCTTTACAAAGGTTTAAAAATGCATTAAGTTATAATGTAGGGTTAGTATGTGTATCATATGTAGTGGTTGGAGAGATATCTCCAATGCCCATAAAATAAATATAGGAAGCTATTGGTTTGTTTTATATTATTTAAATCCTATTTTTTTAAATTATAGGTGGAAAATTATTATTTATATTAACATCCACGAGAGGAAGGTGGAAGTGAACTTAATAGGTTGACTTAAAATAAATTGTTAAAGTGTATTATCCATTTTCAAATGGTTTATTTGAATTTGAACCATGTGATTATTATTTATAGATCGTATAAGTTCCATATAATCCAAAACTTTGGATTTTTTTTTTAATTGTAGTAGAGGATTTTGGATAGATTTATTAAGATAATGATTATTTACAGAGCTATTTTTTAGAGGGGGAACATTGTTTGATGTTCTAGTTGATGATGTAGAGTTGTTTAGGTTCATGTCATAGGTTTAAATTATTAGGACTATAGATATTATCTATATAAAGATACTTAATATACTTATTTTTATATTATAGGTCACTTTATAAATAAATTAAAACTAGGTTTCATTAACTAGATCATGATCGATTGAAATTATACCATGAGGGATTGATCTCAATTGTGGGCATGGGAGGGGTAGAGGATCTACTTATATAAAATATAAATGGGTTGAGGGTAAATATAAAACCCATAAGATGAGTTATTATTAATAAAATTGGTAGATAGAAAAACTAAGAATATTGATTTAATAATAATGTTAATAATTGAGAAAATTAAAACGTGAAGATGGCTTGACATAGTGGTGGAGTAAGATTCATGCTACTTTCATCAAAATGTGTGTAGGTAAAATAGGTCAAAAATATAAATATCTTAGAATATAGTAAAATTTTGAATAATATACTATATCCAACTCACATATAATATTTCCTTTCAAAAATTATTATAAAGATATCAATAAGGGTTGTGTAAATGAGGGCCAAAAATAAACTATTAGGCTATATATGAAATAAAATAGTAAAAAAACACCTTCTAATTTCAATGATGTATAAAGGTAATTAAAAGAGGGATAAATACATATGGTGTTAACCAATATAAATCTAATATAATGTTTTTATCCAATAGGTGTAACTAAAAGAAACAAAAGATGAACAAATGACATACACTAAAATCATAAGGTAATCTAAGAATGGAAAGAAATAACATACAAATATATGTTATGTCCACCAAATTAAATAAATAAGGTGTATTAGGATTTTAAATAGTTAACTTGGGTTCAATTGTGTTCTCATTAATCTCCCCCTTGGATCAAGTGGCACTTTTCTAGATACATCATAGCTAAATATTAATATGTAAATAATAAGACCTAGGTATCCTTAGTTAGAGACTACAAATTATAGGTGCCCCTTACTAGATTAACTCCTCTTATTTATATATTAAAATACCATGTGAAAATAATTATTCCTCAAGCATAATATGCTAATACATGATTCCTCTTATTATTACTAAGGTGGATTTTATTGTGTGAGTAGAAAAAATTGGATTTATTTCTTATGATAAATGAAAAATATGATATATGTAAATGCAACTCAAAATCCAAAATGTCACTTCTCAAACATATCTGAGGTTGATATCTTGAAATAATGTGTATTATTATTTTTATATACATATAAATACATTTTAACAATTTATGATTTTAGACAAATGGGAAAATATTATAAGATGTCAATGGCGAAGCTGATGACATTGACTAGGAATATGTGAATATGAATACAAGGAGAAAAAGGGAAAACATGAATAAACAAAAGATAGGTAATCAGATGATATTATACGTATTAAATTAGATATCACATATGATAATTAGGTAATCTCTCACACAACACCATGTATTTACCCACCCTAATACTTATGCACTCATTATGATGTGCATTGAGGGAGATTTATGTGTTGATGAGTCCCACAAGAGAAAACATTGAAAGTAATTAATTAGGTGTATACATATTTAAGGTAAAATAATTTTCATAAAGTGATAAAATCTAAGTTGATATAAAATCCCTAAAATTTCAACCCAAGTTAATTATATGTTACCCTATATTATTTATTTATACTTTAGTTGGTGTTGTGAGGTTGGTTTTTTCCAAATCTTCCATGTATACAATACTACATGATTTATAATTAATTTCTATATTATAAAATATATTTTTTACATTTATTTATTATTCATATAGGCACTTTTTATTTGTATTGAAAATTTTATATTATATATAATTATTTATTTAACATATAATGACCCTATTAATTTTAAATCTCTTATTCTTAGTCACATGAATCTTTGTTTCTCTTCTAGATTTTGATTCAATACCTAATGAAAAATTGTATCTAGTTAGGAACTTGGTATTATATGGGTAGATTCCAATTTTATATCCATTAAATCCCCTGTTCTCACAACCATTGCCTATAATTGTGGACTTATTTACAATTTGACACATTTTGAATGTGTTGGATCTAGAATGGCTTTATACCCTTTCTTATTTTATAGAATTATTATATTAGAGTAAAATTTAATTTTACATACATTATAGATAATATGCTATGAATCTTACCCCACATTTTATTTGGTCATATTCACATTTGCTTTTCCTAGATTTGTATCACCATCAGTCTAACAATAATCTCTCGATAAATTTATACTATTCATTTTCACATGTGCTTTTCCTAGGTTTTTAGCATTAACAATCTAACAATAATATCTTGATAAATTTATGTTTTCCATTTGTAAAACCTAATGATTCCCTTCTTATTATTAAATTTATATGTGACACACGATAAAAATCCCCTGGTTTTTATTTTTCAAAAGACAAAGCCTCACAATGAACCCCAGGCCCCTAAAGATTGTATCATGAATATTACTAACACACACAAAACAAAACATGTTCCCACTACATGATCAGCATAATTTAAACAAATAAATAAATAAATAAAAATTTCACCCCATGTGGAGTTATATCGCAAGGGATGAAAATACGATTACATTGAACTCACTCTGTAAATGAAAAGAACATCTATTGGATAATATTAAATATATAGGAAATTCAATTGAAATTTTTTATGTCACCCTAGTTATTTATTTATTTATAACAAAAATAGGTTAAATAATTTATAAATCATTGTGAAATTCATGCTATTATTTTACTTATCACATAATCTTTCAAAACCCCATTTATATCTACAACCATGGTGGATGCTACCAATAACACATTACCTCATCAAGTGAACATAATAGATCAAACCACCAAGTATACCAATGATATTCAACACACTTAGGAAAGATAAAAGTATATAATATATCTCACTCATATGATAATGCAAGTTATAAACTAATCACCCACATGTACAAATATATTGAAAACTACTTCATACAAATTGAAACTCAACTCCTGAGAATATCCAATTAACCACAAAAAATTCAACAAGGAATTACTGATAAATGTTACCATAAATATGGAAACCCAATCCCATAGCCACCCATTCACACAAAATTACTTCAAAAATTTAAATTTAACCCTTTGAAAATTATATTGCGTCCTTGTAAATTTCTAGATTCACCTCAACCATCATGTATGATGAGGCTATTGACCTTTATTTATATTTCAAAGCCTTTAATAAAATTTATAATAAATTGTTCAAAAATAAAACCTATGAGGCAAGTAAAATAATAATACTAATCCTCCTGAGTGATGCTTTAGAGTTGTATAATTATCTCAAGCATTTATGTATCATTGGATTATAAATTTAAGTCAATGCATTAGTCCTAAATATTAATATCATGGTTTACTTCATGACAACTTGGGTATATTCATTAATTTAAATAAAATAGGACATGAAAAATCCATAAATTCATTAATGAATGGGAGACTTTTTCCATGTAGACACTCATTTTGGTATAAAACCCTTATTATTGTGTTTTATTCCAGTTATAACTTATTTCGAAAACTTTAAATTTTAACTCATTTTTAGGATAGCCTCAAACCCACATAAGTTTCTTTTGTCTATATAGATAAAAAACACCATAAAATTTATTTAAAAGAGGTGTAACCCAACATAGAAACTCTATCTCTAAATTATCTTTAAACCAACATAGTACTATATATGGATTACTAATAATACTATTTATGACAACTCTCATCTAGTATACTTGACAATGAAAAAGAATGTATTGAAACTCAACATAAGTCTTCATGCACTTTCTATTTCATTTGACGACACTCACAATATAAAAAATAGGCATAAATCATAGTCATGCCATCACTAAGGTGTCACAAGATTTTTTTGAAAAGAACCTTACACTATTGAGAGACACAATTGGCATATATCACCTACAAGATTTAAACAAGACTAAAAAATGAAGGATATAATACAAAAACACATATAATAACTTATCAAACCAATAAATATAAAATATAACCTATCTTGATCTTAATTTAGATAAAAAATTATTTGGAAACCATGTCTACCTTGTAAGCAGGTATAGGGGACTTATAGTCGTAAAAATCCTAATTTTTGACCATATCTTTCTTGAAACTCCAAATAAAACAAACCTATAAATTTATACTAACACCCATTAAATATATACACAACATATCTAAATGTCACCTATGATTCTTTTGTATAGAATAGTACTATTGTTGATTATAACATACCTAATTAGGCCTCGAAAACACCTTGTTTTGGATGTATAATGAATACAAAGATTATATATACTCTATACTTCATATGTGTAGTTTAAAATGAAATGTTACCACTATATAAACCATAAAAACCTCATTTTGAAACCATAAAACACCATTTAACCTACTCTATCTTAGTCTACCTATGTAAATAGGGCCTAAAAGTAATCATGGAGTAGAAAACATTATTACCAATGGAGTTGGGTTTTGAAACTTTGTATAGTATACATAAGCACTTAGAGTACTAGGATTAAAATTTTTTTAGGATTTTTCACCATACCATTTGTTAGATCAAGCAAACCCTAGTTAGGGCCCAGTTTGCACAAAACATGGGCTATATGACTCATTTGAGGGTTTCAAGAGTGCAAATGAATTTTTTTTATCTTGTTTAAATCCCCTATAGGTATATGAGTCATCATATAATAGATAAAAATCCTATCGATAAAAATCTCAACCTTTAGGCTTGTTGCCTTGTCTAAATCTTAAACATAGTCATAAAGAAAGCATCAACAAAACTCATTAAAATTCATCTTACAACATTCAATCTCATTATTCCACATTAAAATGATGATAATACATCCTTATAAAATTAATAATCTTGCATATAATACTATATATCCATCTTAGACAATCAAAACCTATTTATAGCCTCATACAACCAACTCCCAAATTGGAGTTAATAGCTTGCTAATAAAAGACTGACTAAAACCACTCTATATCTCATCTAGCTAACTTGGAATCACCTAGAATAATGCATCCAAGTCTATATTAGTTGATAATATACACTATATTATCCACTAGACATATTTAGTCCTTATTACATGCTTATGAGTCATAGTTTCAAATTTTAAAATTTAAATAATTTATTTTTGGAGGGAAAACTGTTTAGTATACCTAGACCACCTAGGACTCAACTAGGAACATGAAAACCATATTTATACTCATGAGGATGCTCCTGTATCATTCTTTCAAGGATAAGAAATAAGTATTCTCCACATGTTGTCACTTCTCATCAACCCTCCTACAGTTATGCTCAACTTTACTATGTCCTTTACTATTAACCATGCCAAATATTTAGTGGGTTCATCCCTCCATTTGGTCAAACACTGAAGGTGTCCTTTATTCTTTATTTTCTTCTTCATTATCTTTTCTAATTTCTCCTTTTCTTCATCTTGCACTTCAAACTCAAACCTCTACATTTGTTTTCCAATATGATTATGACTCATTATCAACAACTTCATCATTCTCTCCAAATGACCTTCCTTTTCTTTATTTTAAATGACTTCTACACACTTGTAGTGTTCAAGTCCGAATACATTCTCTTGGTTATCATACAAATTTTCATCATGAACTTATATACTATGGACCTTCTTGGGTTTTTTTGTTACCTCGAACCTTTTATTATGAATATTTTTACTTTTTTCCTTGTCTTCAAATGTTCTTGTCTTTATGGCTTGAAAATTATCTTTCTCTTTTTATACTATCTTCAACTTAAGTACATGTTGCTTGTTTAGGTGTTTGTTTGCTTGACTAGTTTCTTTTTTTAATTCTTGAACCTATAATTTCTCTTTAACTTCATTTTCCCCTTCTCAATTTGCATTTACCTCTATCCTTATGCCTTAAAATTGTGTAATTACATCTAAAATATTTTTGGTTTTCTTAAGCCATTCATTCAACCTCCTTTAGAAGTACTCCTTCCATTTATGCACTATACAAGATTCTTTTCCTACAACATTAGACCTTTTAGCTACAACATGATGGCTCTTGACCTTTTTGTCTATTACATCTACTTTTTTATTTACCTCTCCTTGTTGCTTTTTACCTTTTTCTCCTACAACATCTTACTTTTTAGCTAGAATATGAATGCTAGTGATCTTTATATCTATTTCCCCTTATTTTTAATGGACTTGTGACATCTACATTTTCTCCACTAGTTGCCTCTCAAGTAATTGACTATCATGAGACTTTTTTATGCTATTTTTAATGGATGCATACCTTTATCAAGCTTCTCAAAACATTGTTTCTCAAATATAAAGTTTTCATCATCCATACTATCGAAAGCATTAAATTGAAACACCAACCTCACCTTTGTATTTGACCCACCTTGTTGTTTACTTACTTGATCCATAAGAACACTTGATGTTTTACCTTTTCCTTTCTCTTGGCTTCCTATTTTTATCAAACCATCATTCACCTCTTCTACTTGATGTTTCCCTTTAGCATTCCTATTTTATTTTCTAATCAATAAGACTAAAAACTTGTTATCCATCCCACTTACCAACATATTTACACATGACACAGTTTCATTAGAATATTATTGGCTTTCTCAAGCCATTTCATCTCCTTATTTTGGAATTTTTATTTTCTTTCCTCTACTTGAGTTCTAGAACTTTGCTTCTTTTTACTCTCTATACTTGTGTCACCCACTTATTTATACTCATTCCTTAATTTTTTTAGTCTAAATGAGCATATACTTTTTCCTTTAAAACCTAAATTTCCGTAGATTATCCTAATGGACATTTTGTTGTCTATCATTTCTTTGTTGTGTCTATTTATCCTTTTAATATGAAATAGTACATGTTGGTTCACCACCTATAGTTGCTTGTTTATATTTTCTATTACTTGTTACTCATTACTCTCTTCATTATTCTTATCATTATCTACAACTGTCTCTTCTTTTCTTCTTTTCTTCCTATGTATCTTTCTCTTCTTGTATCTTCTTCCCTTTAAGGACCTCCAACAAAGATCTACTACTCCATTACTCCCCTTGAGAGTCAAATTAGACTATTGTTCAACTATCTCTTGACCAAAATAGTCATCTATTCTTGGTTTTGAAACCCCTTTCATGGTTCTCAACCTACTGCTCAATGACTAATCATGAAACCATCTGAAAACATGATTAACCATAGAGAAAATGAATCATATTACTTGTAAAAATATACATCATTAATTAACCTTGGCCATATTAAAATTTTGATAATTGGTGAAATTGATCATAATTTATATCACTTTCACCTATAGAATTGTTTATAGGTGTAATGGTATGAATAGATGTCACTAGAGGTTTGTTTCAAACTCTTTTAATCTTCATGTGATTAATTCAATTGGTTTGATTTTTTAATTTAAATTTATAAAATTTCATGTATTATATAAAATAATATTTTATGATAGCTTCGTGGTATAAATTATCACTTAACATGAGCTCATAAGCATGTTTTTTAAGATCGTGATAGTTATCATGAGAATTACCTACATTAGCATGCCAAAACAATACTTATTATGATGTTATCCTGGTGGTAGAGAGTTAGAGGGATCAAATGTTTTGGATTGAGGTAATGACATCCTTTTATTGAGCTCTTGGAGATTCAATGGAGGGTGGGTTATCTTTGAATTTCTTTAGGAAGAAGATGCTCCCCATTTATATGGATAAAGAGGTTTTATTTGTGATGATTTGGTGTTTATATTATTGATTATAGCATTTAAATAATCCATTTTATGTTATTTTAAGGGTTAAAATTAGTTCATATGGTAATCTTGTCATTTAAATTGATCAAAGGATTCTTACAAGGTCTTAGGATAGAATAATCTTACATTGTATACAAGTTGATATTTGAAAGCAATAATGAAAAGATTGGAAATGGTTAATTTTATCATGTTGAGATTTTATTTATGTAAAAATACTTTCATCTCATGATGAAATCATGGAAAACTAAAATATCTAATTACTTATAATTAATGAAGGTATTAAGGATATTTTTAGGAAGATGATGATATCATTTTTTTATTGACTAGATACTATACCTCTATAACTGAATGGATTGGGAATTTGTTATACCATTATAATGCATCCTTTGTTATATTTTTGAATATAATATTTTTGAATTTTTTTTTTGTTTTAATAGACTCTTTATAAATGTTTAAAAATGCATTAAGTTATAAGGTGGGGTTAGTATGTGTATCATATGTAGTGGTTAGAAAGATATCTCCAATGCCCATAAAATAAATATAGGAAGCTATGGGTTTGTTTTATATTATTTAAATCCTATTTTTTTAAATTATAGGTGGAAATTTTTTATATATAATAACATCCATGAGAGGAAGGTGGAAGTGAACTTATTAGGTTGACTTAAAATAAATTTTTGAAGTGTATTATCCATTTTCAAATGGTTTATTTGAATTTGAACCATGTGATTTTTATTTATAGATTGTATAAGTTCCATATAATCCAGAACTTTGTAAAATATTGTGTTTTAGTGTAGTAGAGGATTTTGGATGGATTTAGTAAGATAATTAGCATTTATAGAGATATTTTTGAGAGGGGAAACATTGTTTGATGTTCTAGTTGATGATGTAGATTTGTTTAGGTTTATGTCATAGGTTTAAATTATTAGGAGTATAGATATTATCTATATAAAGATACTTAATATACTTATTTGTATATTATTGTTCACTTTATAAATAAATTAAATCGAGGTTGCATTAAATAGATCATGATTGATTGAAATTATACCATGAGGGATTGATCTCAATTTTGGGCATGGGAGGGGTAGAGGATATACTTATATAAAATATAAATGGGTTGAGGGTAAATATAAAACCCATAAGATGATTTATTATTAATAATACTGGTAGATATAAAAAATAAGAATACTTATTTAATAATAATGTTAATAACTGAGAAAATTAAAATGTGAAAATGGCTTGACATAGTGGTGGAGTAAGATTCATGATACTTTCATCGAAATGTGTGTAGGTAAAAGAGGTCAAAAATATAAATATCCTATAGTATAGTAAACTTTTGAATAATATACTATATCCAACTCACATATAATATTTCATTTCAAAAATTAGTATCAAGATATCAATAAGGGTTGTGTAAATGAGGCCCACAAATAAAGTATTAGGCTATATATGAAATAAAATAATAAAAAAACACCTTCTAATTTCAATGATGTATAGAGGTAATTAAAAGAGGGATAAATACATATGGTGTTAACCAATATTCATCTAATCTAATGTTTTTAACCAATAGGTGTAACTAAAAGAAACAAAACATGGAAATATGACATACACTAAAAATCATAAGGTAATCTAAGAATGGAAAGAAATAACATACAAATATACTTTATGTCCACCAAATTAAATATATGAGTAGAGGATTTTAAATAGTTAACTTGGGTTCAATTGTGTTCTCATTAATCTCCCCCTTGGCTCAGGTGTAAACATTTTAGATACATCATAGGTGAAGATTAATATGTAAATAATAAGACCTAGGTATCCTTAGTTGGAGACTGCAAATTATAGGTGCCCCTTACTAGATTAACTCCTCTTATTTATATATTAAAATACCATGTGAAAATAATTATTCCTCAAGCATATTATCCTAATACATGATTCCTATTATTATTACTAAGGTGGATTTTTTTGTGTGAGTAGAGAAAATTGGATTTATTTCTTATGATAAATGAAAAATATGATATATGTAAATACAACTCAGAACCCAAAATGTCACTTCTCAAACATATCCAAGGTTGATATATTGAAATAATGTGTATTAATATTTTTATATACATATAAATACATTTTAACAATTTATGATTTTAGACAAATGGGAAAATATTATAAGATGTCAATGGCGAAGCTGACGACATTGACTAGGAATATGTGAATATGAATATAAGGAGAAAAAGGGAAAACATGAATAAACAAAAGATAAGTAATTAGATCATATTATATGTATTAAATTAGATATAATATATGATAATTAGGTAATATCTCACACAACACCGTGAATTTACCCACCTTAATCCTTATGCACTCATTATGATGTGCATTGAGGGAGATTTATGTGTTGATGAGTCCTACAAGAGAAAAAAATGAAAGTAAATAATTAGGTGTATACATAATTAAGGTACAATATTTTTCATAAAGTGATAAAATCTAAGTGGATATAAAATCACCAAAATTTCAGTCCAAGGTAATTATCTTTTACCCTATATTATTTATTTATACTTTGGTTAGTGTTGTGAGGTTGGTTTTTTCCAAATATTCCATGTATATATACTACATGATTAATAATTAATTTCTATATTATAAGATCTATTTTTTACATTTATTTATTATTCATATAGGCACATTTTATTTGTATTTAAAACTTTATATTATCTATAATTATTTATTTAACATATAATGACCCTATTAATTTTAAATCTCTTATTCTTAGTCACATGAAGCTTTGTTTCTCTTCTAGATTTTGATTCAATACCTAATGAAAAATTTTATCTAGTTAGGAACTTGATATTATATGGGTAGGTTCCAATTTTATATCCATTAAAACTCCTATGCTCACAACCATTGCCTATAATTGTGGATTTATTTATAAGTTGACACCTTTTGAATGTTTTGAATCTAGAATGGCTTTATACCCTTTCCTATTTTATAGGATTATTATATTAGAGTATAATTTAATTTTACATACATTATATTTAATATGAGATGAATCTTACCCCACCTTTTATTGGGTCATATTCACAATTCCTTTTCCTAGGTTTGTAGCATTATCAGTCTAACAATAATCTCTTGATAAATTTATACTTTTCATTTTCACATGTGTTTTTCCTAGATTTTTAGCATTAACAAACTAACAATAATATCTTGATAAATTCATGTTTTCCCCTTATAAAACCTAAAAATTCATTTCTGATTATTAAATTTATATGTGACATACTATAAAAATCCACTGGTTTTTATTTTTTTCAAGAGAAAGCCTCACAATGAACCCCAACCCCCTAAAGATTGTAGCATGAATATTACTAACACACACACACACCAAAAAAAAAACTTGTTCCCACTACATGATTAACATAATATATAGAAATAAATAAATAAATAAAAATTTCACCCCATGAGGAGTTATATGACAAGGGATGAAAATACGATTACATTGAACTCACTTTGTAAATGAAAAGAATATCTATTGGATAATCTTAAATATATAGGAAATTCAATTGAAATTTTTTATGTCATCCTAGTTATGGATTTATTTATAAAAAAAATAGGTTAAATAATTTATAAATCATTTTGAAATTCATGCCATGATTTTACCTATCACATAATCTTTCAAAACCCCATTTATATCTACAACCATGGTGGATGCTACCAATAGCACATTACCTCCTCAAGTGAATATAATAGATCAAACCACAAATTATACCAATTATTTTCAACACACTCAAGAAAGATAAAAGTATATAATATATCTCACTCATATGATAATGCAAGTTATAAACTAATCATCCACATGTACAAATATATTGAAAACTACTTCATACAAATTGAAACTCAACTCTTGAGAATATCCAATTAACCACAAAAAATTCAACAAGGAATTACTAATAAATTTTCCCATTATAGATATGGAAACCCAATCCCATAGCCACCCATTCACAACAAATTACTTTGAAAATTTAAAATTTAACCCTTAGAAAATTATATTGCGTCCTTGGAAATTTTTAGATTCGCCTCAACCATCATGTATGAAAAGGCTATTGACCTTTATTTATATTTCAAATACTTTGATAAAATTTATAATAACTTGTTCAAAACTAAAACCTATGAGGCAAGTAAACTAATACTAATAATCCTCTTGAGTGATGCTTTAGAGTTGTATAATTATCTCAAGCATATATGTATCATTGGATTATAAATCTAAGTTGATGCATTAGTCCTAAATATTAATATCATGGTTTACTTCATGAAAACTTGGGTATATTTATTAATTTCAATAAAATAGTACATGAAAAACCCATAAATTCATTAATAAATGGAAGTCTTTTTCCATGTAGACACTTATTTTGGTATAAAACCCTTATTACTGTGTTTTATTCCATGTATAACTTATTTGGAAAACTTTAAATTTTAACTCATTTCTAGGATAGCCTCAACCTAGCATAATTTTTTTTTTATCTATATAGATTAAAAACACCATAAAATGTATTTAAAAGTAGTGTAACCCAACATAGAAACTCTATCTCTAAATTATCTTTAAACCAACATAGTACTATTTATGGATTACTAACAATACTCTTTATGATAACTCTCATCTAGTATACTTGACTATGAACAAGAATGTATTGAAACTCAACATAGGTATTCATGCACTTTCT
The DNA here is from genome assembly GCA_037957365.1 of Torreya grandis. NCBI lineage: Eukaryota > Viridiplantae > Streptophyta > Pinopsida > Cupressales > Taxaceae > Torreya > Torreya grandis. The sequence goes on from JARHVA010008106.1 coordinate 81,100, forward strand.
CTTTCATTTGACAACACTCACAATATACAAAATAGGCATAAATAATAGTCATGCCATCACTAAGGTGTCATAAGATTTTTTTGAAAACAACCTTACACTATTGAGAGACACAGTTGGCATATATCACCTACAAGATTTAAACAAGACTAAAAAACCAAGGATAGAATATAACAACACATATAATAACATATCAAATCAATAAATACATAATATAACCTATCTTGATCTTTATTTAGATGAAAATTTGTTTAGAAACCATGTCTACCTTGTAAGCAGGTCTAGGGGACTTCTAACCATTAAAACCCTAATTTTTGACCATATCTTTCTTGAAACTCCAAATTAAAAAAACCTCTCAATTTATCCTAACACCAATTAAATATATACACAACATATCTAAATGCCACCTATGGTTCTTTTGTAGAGAATAGTACTAGTATTGATTATAACAAACCTAATTAGGCATCACAAACACCTTGTTTTGGATGCATAATGAATATGGAGATGATATAAACTCTATAATTCATATTTGGAGTGTAAAATGAAATTTTACCACTATATAAACAATAAACTCCTCATTTTGAAACCATAAAACACCATTTAACCTCCTCTATCTCAATCTGCCTATGTAGATAGGGCCTAAAAGTAATCATGGATTAGAAAAAATTATTACCAATGGAGTTGGGTTTTGAAACTTTTTACGATAGACATAATAACTTAGAATACCAGGGTTACAAATTTTTAGTATTTTTCACCATACCATTTGTTAGATCAAGAAAACCCTAGTTAGGGCCCAGTTTGCACAAAACTTGTGATATAGGATTCATTTGAGGGTTTCAAGAGTGAAAATAATTTCTTTTTGATCTTGTCTAAATACCCTATAGTTATATGAGTCATCATATAATAGATTCAAATCCTATAGATAAAAATTTCAACCTTTAGGATTGTTTCCTTGTCTAATTCTAGAACATAGTCATTAAGAAAGCATTAAAAAACTCATTAAAATTCATCTCACAACATTCAATCTCATTATTACACATTAAAATGATGATAATACATCTTTATAAAATAAATAATCCTACATATAAGACTATATATCCATCTTAGACAATCAAAACCTATTTATAGCATCATACAACCAACTCCCAAATTGGAGTTAATAGCTTGCTAACAAAAGACTGACTGAAACCACTCCATATCTCATCTAGCTAACTTGGAATCACCTAGAATAATGTATCCAAATCTATTTTAGTTGATAACCTACACTATATTAGCCACTAGACATATTTAGTCCTTATTACATGCTTATGAGTCATAGTTTCAAACTCTAAAATTTAAATAATATAGTTTTGGAGGGAAAACTATTTAGTAGACCTAGACCACCTAGGACTCAACTAGGAACATGAAAACCATATTTATACTCATGAGGACGCTCCTGTATCATTCTTTCAAGGATAAGAAATAATTATGCTCCACATGTTGTCACTTTTCATCAACCCTCCTACAGTTATGCTCAACTTTAGTATGTCCTTTGCTATTAACTATGCTAAATATTTAGTGGGTTCATCCCTCCATTTGGTCAAACACTGAAGGTGTCCTTTATTCTTTATTTTCTTCTTCATTATTTTGTCTAATTTCTCCTTTTCTTCATCTTTCACTTTAAACTCAAACCTATACATTTTTTTTAAAATATGATTGTGACTCATTATCAACAACTTCATCGTTCTCTACAAATGACCTTCCTTTTATTTGTTTTACATGACTTTTTCACACTTGTAGTGTTCAAGTCCCAATACATTCTCTTGGTTATCCTACAAATTATCATCATGAACTTCTAGACTATGGACCTTCTTGGGTTTTTGTGTTACCTTGAACCTTTTATTCTAAATATTTTCTCTTTTTTCCTTGTCTTCAAATGGGCTTGTATTTATGGCATGAAAATTATCTTGCTCTTTTGCTACTATCTTCAACTTAAGTACATGTTTCTTGTTTAGGTGTTTGTGTGCTTGATTGGTTTCCTTTTTTAATTATTGAACCTATAATTGATCTTTAACTTCATTTTCACCTTCTCCATTTGCATTTACCTCTATCATTATGCCTAAAAATTATGTACTTGCATCTAAAATATTTTTGGTTCTCTTAATCCATTCATTAAACCTCCTTTGGAAGTACTCCTTCTATCTATGCACCATACAAGATTCTTTTCCTACAACATTAGACCTTTCAGCTACAACATGATGGGTCTTGACCTTTTTGTCTATTACATCTACTTCTTTATTTATCTCACCTTGCTACTTGTTACCTTTTTCTCCTACAATATCTTACTTTTTAGATAGAATATGAATGTTAGTGATCATTCTATCTATTTCCCCTTATTTTTCATGGACTTTTGACATCTACATTTCCTGCGCTAGTTGCCTCTCAAGTTCTTTACTATCATGAGACTTTATTTATGCTTTTTTTAATGGATGCATACCTTTATCAAGCTTCTCAAAACATTGTTTCTCAAATAGAAAGTTTTCATCATCCATACTATGGAAACCATTAAATTGAAACACCAACCTCACCTTTGTATTTGACCCACCTTGTTGTTTACTTAATTCATAAGAACACTTGATGTGTTACCTTTTCCTTTCTCTTGTCTTCCTATTTTTATCAAAGCATCATTCACCTCTTCTACTTTATGTTACCCTTTAGCATTGATATTTTCGTGTCTAATCAATAAGACTAGAAATTTGTTATACATCCCACTTACCAACATATTTGCACATGACATAGTTTCATTAGTAAATTATTGGCTTTCTCAAGCCATTTCATCTCCTTATTTTGGAATTTTTTTTTCCTCTACTTGAGTTCTATAAATTTGCTTCTTTTACTCTCCATACTTGTGTCACCCACTTATTTATACTCATTCCTTACATGTTTTAGTCTAAATGAGCATATACTTCTTCCGTTAACACCTAAATTTCTTTAAATTATCCTAATGGACATTTTGTTTTCTATCATTTCTTTGTTGTGTTTAGTTATCTTTTTAATATGAAATAGTATTTGTTGGTTCACCACCTATAGTTTCTTGTTTACATTTTCTATTGCTTGTAACTCATTATTCTCTTGATTGTTCATATCATTATCTACAACTTTCTCTATTTTTCTTCTTTTCTTATTATGTATCTTTCTCTTCTTGTATCTTGTTCCCTTTAAGGACCTCCAATAAATATCCACTACTCCATTTCTCTCCTTCAGAGTCCAATTAGTCTCTTGTTCAGCTATCTCTTGAATAAAATAGTCATCTATTCTTGGTTTTGAAACCCCTTTCATGGTTCTCAACCTACTACTCAATGACTAATCATGAAACCATCTAAAAATGTGCTTAACCATAGAGAAAATGAATCATATCACTTGTACAAATATATTTTTTTGTTGAAATTTGTCCTTTTCCTCATGCCACAATGAAATTTCTACTTTGCTTTGCTTTTCCCATGGATACCTTAGTAGTTGGACTACTCCTTCACTAAACTGCCCCTTTTTATCTTTTTTCTCTAATGACATATGTGTTATATTTTCCTCATTAGGTATCAAATCCTCCTTATATTATTGCATTAGATCTCCTTATGCCTCTAGTTGTATTATTTCACTCTCTTTTAATCTTATCATAGACTGATTTGACTCACCAAAACTACTTTTCACCTCTTTAATGCATTTTCATGTGTATGTCTCTTCCATTCTCATCTAATATCTCCACATGAATTACTCCTTTACCTTCACTCTCATCTTGCATAGCTATCTTAATTACTTTTGATTCTGAAGCAATGGATTGATCTTGACCTTCATGTTTACTCACTTATTTGTCATCTACATGTGCTTGAATGTATTCTTCATATACTTTAGTTTCTTCTATATATTATCTATTGATTTCAATCATTGAATCGTTGACAAAAACAAAAAATTATACCTCCCCTTGTTCCATGATGTTATTTATCTCTTGCACTTGTATTTAGTCTTCTTTGAAGGATTTATTGCTATGATTTCCCATGCTGTCACTAAGAGAATTTAGAAATGCATCCACCATTCTAATTTTTGCCTTCAATATGGAGTCATCTTCTTCATCTTGATCCCCATCATAGATAAGCACTTCTTATTCTTGAATCTTCATCTTAAGAACTTTTTTTCATCTTTCATTTCCTCATTATCAAAGAGATCTTCATCATATATTGGTTAATTGTCTTCTACTCCTCCTTGGATTTTCCCCAAAAGTGTTGTTCTTGCATGTAGATAGTCCTTATCTCTACTTCCAAATATCAAGTTAGGTTTTCCATGTGTAATTATACCCTCTATCTTTTCCTCACTATGAATTTGTTCATTTGTTCCATCTAAGAGGCATAGTTCTTCTTGCATACTCACCATATCTTCTTACTTCATCATCAATTTAATATGATCTACATCCATACTAACATCGGTTATCATCTCCTCCTTTTTTTCATTCCATTATTCTTCATATCCACTAGATCACTCATCATCACCATCCATGAGGTCTTCACAATCATCCTCTATCTCCTCTTTACACATCCTTTCAAAGGTTTCACTTATGTAATTTATCTCTTTTTTTAGTCCTATCATCTCTTGTCTATAATCAACTTTTTCTCCATCAACTAACTCTTCTTCACCATCCTCATACTCTTGTCCTATTGTTGTTATCTTCTCCTTAAGGAGTCTAATCTACCTCCTAATATCAATAATCTCTTTTTTTCTTTATCTTTCCTTTTTCTTCTTTTTCTTTGCCACTCTCATCTCTCTCATTGCTTGAATCAAAGCCAATACTTGTGTCCATGGTATTATTTGCCCTTCCCTAGTTTCTATTTCTCTCTTCCAAGTCTATTCCATCTTGGATCTATAGTTTCTCCTTTCTTATGTCTCACCCAAGCTTCATTATCCTTTCTTGGTTATTGACTCATTTATCTAAGCTTCTCCTTGGATATCTTAGGATGCTTTGGTAATGTCCTTCTCCTAATGGCTTCTTCACTTTTATAGGGTTTAGTGGCATCTAGGCCCAATTTCTTGGCATGATCTCTTTATTTATATCTATAACTCTTAGTTTTATTTAATCTAATGATAATTTATTTAATCTTCCACTTTTCTTATTCATGCAAGCTTTGCATGCATTGATATATTCTTTTGTACTTTGAATATCTTATTTTCACCAATCACATCCTTTTCTTTCTTTGTGCTTGGTTCTCTTAGCTTGTAAATATTGGATATTTATCTCTAATACCAAAAAAATGGTGTAACCCAAAATATAAACTCTCTCTTTAAATATATTTAAACCAACACAATAATATTTATGGATTACTAACAATACTCTTTATGACAACTGCCATCTAGTATACTTGACTATGAACAAGAATGTATTTAAAATCAACATAGGTATTCATGAACTTTTTATTTCATTTTAAAACACTCACAATATAAAAAATATTCATAAATAATAGTGATGCCATCACTAAGGTGTCAGAAGATTTTTTAAAAGAACCTTACACTATTGAGAGACAAACTTGGCACATATCACCTACAAGATTTAAACAAGACTGAAACACCAATGATATAATATAAAACATATACTAACATCTCAAATAACTAAATAAACCTATTATAACCTATCTTGATCTCTATTTAGATGAAAAGTTACTTGGAAACCATAACTGCCTTGTAAGCAGGTATAGGGGTCTTAGAGCCCTTAACACCTTGATTTTTGACCATATCTTTCTCGAAATTCCAAATAACACAAACCTCTAAATTGATCCTAACACCCATTAAGGATATACACAACATATCTAAATTTCACCTATGGTTCATTTGTATGGATTAGTACTCTTATTGACCATAACATACCTAATTATTCCTCATAAATACCCTATTTTATATCTATAATGAATATAGAGATGATATAGACTCTATAATTCATATGTGGAATGTAAAATTACATTTTACCACTATATAAGCCATAAACACCTCATTTTGAAACCATAAAACACCATTTAACCTCCTATATCTTAGTCTACCTATGTAAATAGGGCCTAAAAGCAATCATGGATTAGAAAACACTCTTACCAGTAGATTTGGGATTTTAAACTTTGGAAATTATAAATAATCAATTATAGCACCTATATTACAAATTTTTAATATTTTTCATTGTAATATTTGTTAGATCAAGAAAACCTTAGTCAGGGCCTAGTTTGCACAAAACTTAGGATATAAGATTCATTTGAGGGTTTCAAGAGATAAAATAAATTGTGTTGAGATTTTTTCAATCCCCTGTAGGTTTTTGAGTCATCATATAATATATTTAAATCCTCTAGATATAAACTACAACCTTTAGGCTTCTTGGCCTATCTGATTCCTAAACACAGTCATTAAGAAAACATCAACAAAATAAATTAAAATTTGTCTTAAAAACTTCCATATCATTATTACACATTTTAGTGATGTTAATACATCATTTTAAAATGAATAATCATAAATATAAGACTCTATATCCAACTTAGATAATCAAAACCTATTTATAGCCTCATACAACTAACTCCCAAAATAGAGTTAATAGATTGCTAACAAAAGAGTAATTGCAACCACTCCATGTCTCATCTATCTATCTTGGAATCACCTATAGTAAGGTATCTAAATATATTATATTTTATAATCTAAACTATCTTGTCCACTAGACATATTTAGGCCTTATTATGTGTTTATGAGTCACAGTTTCAAATTTGAAAATTTGAATAATATAGTTTTGGAGGGAAAACTATTTAGTATACCTAGACCACCTAGGACTCAAATAGGAACATGAAAACCATATTGATACTCATGATGATGCTCCTAAATCAAAAAGGTATTTACTATTAAATTTGGACTACATAGTATTCGTTATCCAACCTTGCTAAAAATTAAAGTTTGAGTTGTCTCCTTGATAAACATATGGCTTCATGGATCCATCATATAAAAAATCATACCCATATGGATTTTATATTTTAGTTTTTTTCATTTTAGTTTTTATTACCTTTGGTTATGACAATTAACCCATCCCATTTTCATTTAATAGAGTCATCCAATGCACTTTAGTTATCCCAAATTATGTTATAAATACAAATTCATGTCAAGGAATTTTAAAATCAAGAAAGAATAGAGGAGGATAAACCTAACATAATATTGAGCATAAAAAAGGTTCATCCCATAATTTTTACTTCATTAAATTAAATCATACACACTTATGACATGTATCTATCTTGATATTTTTACAATTTCACTTATGCCAAAGGAGGGTAACTATAATACACTAGTTGCATTTATCACTTTCAAGTAAGAGAAATTTTAAAATAATACTTGGAAAGTTTCATCCATACATTAAAAAAATATGTGGAGGTTTGATTATAAGTTTTTAGGATACATAGATTTTAAGGATTCTTTGATGGTTGCTTGACTCCATTACATTTGTTTTATTTTTGAGTGTGCAAGCTAGGTCAAAGTGAATATTTAACCATATATTATATTATGCCTTGTAAATATATGAAGTGAAGGTAAAATTGTAGTTGTGAATACATTATGCATAATAAATAGAGAACTAAGGCTATGAAACCCTACAGGGATACCCTTGATGGCACATGGACATGACTGAAGTAATCAAGATTACATAATAGAATCTCTTATAGTTACGAGTTTGTAACACAATAGATCACAAGTCAAGAAAATTAATATTAATTTAAGTAAATTTGATATTATTATAGTACACACTCATATCTATAGAACAATAATAGTATGACTATTTCTTAACCTCTTGTCAATCACATTGATTTAATCTTTCATTTTCAACACTTGGGCTTATTTTCATTACTTATAATTTTAGATAGTTATGAATTATGTATTTTAGTTTTAATGTTTGTATCTATTTGATTTCATCTTGTTTATAAAAAATTTATGTAAAATAGAATTAAGGTAAACATAAAGGGTGAACCCAAAATATTTAGACTACTCAACCTGAGGTTTCATACAAACCTCCATTCCTACACTTTTAGGACTCATTTTATATGTTATTTTTTTATCTAAGTTCTTTCCATGTGCACTTTCCAAAAACCTAGTCTCTAATTAGGTACCCACATTATGCCAATTTTATTTATGGCTTAATTTCAATCTCACATTCAACATATGCTTTACCTCTTGCTTACATTAAATCTATGGTTTTATAAACCTACATATTATTAGGGTTATATCAATCATTTTAAATCTAATTTCCAAGTTTTCATTAAATTTTTTATCATACATTTCATTTGTAGAGGTATGATACCCTTGTGTGCATATTGATTGCTTATAATTATAGTCTACATTAAAAAATGGTTGAAAATGTAATTAATAAATATGATGTTGAAAATTTCAGAAAAAAATTGCACACCCTAATCATATTTAATATATGTTGGATGAAGTCAACAAGACCATAAATAAAAGAAATTCTCATATAGACTCTCCTAGGGTTTGTAATTTTTAAATGCTTATAATTTTTAACACATGGTAAAGTGTGTAGTGTGTAACTTGGAGATTCAACACCATTAAAAAATATAGCATGTGAATTCATTGTGGATTCCAACCCATTTACATGTTGAGGTTACATATATCAAAAATGAAAAATGAGGTTTATATGTACCTTTATTTTCCATTGGCTCAACAAAGGAATTCATTTATTAAATTTATTTATAGGAAGCACCAATTCTCTAATGATTCAAATAAACATCATATTCAATCAAAGTTACAAAATAAACATGAGTTTCACACAAACATGTGTACTATTCCATTATTTTTTTTTTCAAGTTTTTTAATTTTCAATCAATATTTTTCACATTTAAATTAAACAAAATTATTTCTTCATTAACTTTTACAAAGTCTTCTAAGATAAAGTGCCTTGCACAAATGAAGTATCCACTCAAAGTCAAAGTGTGTTTCACATATTCAGGTATATATTTATTTTTACTATAGTATATAAATTTTTATAATAAATGGGTGGGGGAATTTAGTCACTATAAATCTATCATGAATACTTGATAATTCTAGTTTTTACCCTTGTTTACTTTAATTTAATTGAGTGCTTAATATGTCCCTATTTTTCCACCTCACTCTATCCTAAGTAATTGCATAGACCTATAGATTTATAAGTTTCTATTTTGTGCCTAATTTTTTTTTATTAATCATTAAAAACATCTCTAAACATTTTTATAAACATACAAGGTCCTTAATTTCAAATGTTACCCTATTAAGATAAAATAAAATAGAGTTGGACAAGATTGATAGTTAATATTTTCCTTATGGATTGATCATGTCTTTCAACTTAGAAATGAATATTCTTCAAATTTAAACCCCATTACGTGTTATTACATATTTTTAGAATAGGTAGCATGAGTTTTTCCCCTTTTTTATTGCTACAAAGGGACATTTAAATTTATTATTATTACCATTTAGACATTTCAATATTGAGGCATACTTAGACTATTGTACACTAAATAAAGATTACATATTCCTCTAAAATTTGATTTTATTCATTTTAATCAGAATTTATCCAAGTCAAGATCATATTATATCCAATTAAATAAAAACATTCTCAATTGTAAAATCCATATCTAGATGCATACATGGAGCAAAAGTAGGACAATCACACTAAACACTTTTAAGTCAAAGTATTATGTGGCCACTCTGTGTGTGATAAGTACATGGGATTGATTCCCCTATTTAATGTATTGGATACCTAGGCAATGATAAAAAATAATTGGAGTGATTGGGGTCATCTAAACCCATTACACTCCTCCCTTTATATTTATAAGTTTTTTAGCTATTATAAGTCCTTTTAGGGTTTAAAATTTGAAGAAATCATTTGTGGGTCATACAAAGATAGTCAAAGGTCAAATTTCCACACATAGGTGTTTATAAAGTAAGTTCAAGTGAATATACATTAATCTTATTAGTTTTAAATAGATTTGAATATCAACTTATATAAGTCTGTAACAAACCCACTAGGTTTTACCAAAATATAGATTTTTTTTTTATAATTACACATATTCATCACATAGATTTCACCATGAGAAATTTAATTAGAGATATTTACCTAATTGCATTCATGTAGTTAACTAAAAGTTTTATATTTAATCCACTTAGATAAGGGTCACCATGATCAGATATAAAAACATTAACAATGTTGAGTAAATAATAAATACTACATCTAAATCATTAATGAAATAGTACAAATTCAACTACGAATGATACACCATTACAACCATTGTTGTAAAATTATAATGAATAATTATTATATTTTTTAGAAATAAATAATATCTCAAATGATAGTAAATGATACAAATCTCTAAAGAGCATGAGTCTCCATGACTCAAGAGTATCCATGACTCAGTATCAGTCTGTAATCTCATGTGTAGTCTCTAGTGTAGTGCTCCATCTAGGAGGTAGAACATCATCTGAGCACTTTTGGACACCAACCATGGACCATAAATCCCTACACTATATCTTAAAAATGGGATGACCATCCCATCACATATGGCTAGATAATGAGGGTACATGAATCCAGAGTAACAAATCAAAACTTGTGTGTTGTAGATATCTAAAACATAATGTGTAGCATAAAGAAATCTATTCTAGCATGATATCACATGAATATGAAAATTATATCAACATATAAAATTATAATGTTTAATTATAAAATTACTTTGGCTAAATATTTTAATAATTAATGATCTCTAAGATTAATCAGTTTCATACACACCACTCAATCAAATCACTCCTCATCTTGTAGTGATGGAACTAATTAAGCTAATGGAATACATCCAATACTTATTTAGATTCATGAATGAGAGATTTAGTTAAAATATATAATAATATAAAAACTAATAGATTCATTCAAAATATTTCTCTTTATCTAATAAAAATGTGTTAAGTATAGAAATATTAAATACACACATTTAGTCTGTCAAATGTAATATATTGAATCTAATATCATCTAGTTTATTACAAAATAATAAATAGTCTTTAATATTATATCTATTAAATGTAATATATTAAATCCAATATCATCTAGTTTATTACAAAATAATAAACAGTCTTAATATAACATACCATTTGGGTATTGACTTATCTAGACTGTCAGTTAATTTAATCCAAAATTAAATTATAATGTTATTTCATCCCTAAAATAAACATTATCACATAATCTTATATAGTTATTCATATTACACATATATAACAAAATCCAATCGAAAGCATCTTAATATGATTATATTTAAAACTCATAAATACCTAATTTTAATGCTTTTATACTAACATTAAAATATATACATGCACCCATTTTCACCCTATCATGGTAATCATACTTTCAAATATAGCATGTTTATGTACATATACATGATATTTAAAATTCTTGAATACAATTCTATTATTGTAAAAATACTTTATTGCTTATAGTATACTCTAAGAAGACATCCACTATCAAATGTATTAGAGTATTCCATTTACTTAAAGTATATATCTAGATAACAAAATAGTCCCAAACCCTTTTACTTTTAACGAGATAAATCTAAATATACTTGTTTCATTAAAACACACTTATTTTCATATGATTTACCATACATACATAGTCGGCCATTTATACCAATTATGATTATTCAAAATTTTCAAATCAATTGATTCAAATTTTATATATATATATATATATATATATATATATATATATAACCACATACGTAGTCTTTTCACCAACTATACTATACTCTTACTCAAATCATATACTAATCCAAATGTTCAATAATAATACAAGTCATAGTTAAAAATTTGCATCGTTCATATATAAAACCACCTAACACTTTTTTCAAGACCCAAAGACCAAGAAAAGACAATTTTAAATACTCTAAAGTTGTAAAACTCACATTTTAATTTGGTGTTTTGAAAATCTTTTGCTTAAGTCACCTAACACTTTTTTAATAACCTAAACACCAAGAAAAGAGAACTCCAACATTGTACCAACCCCACTCCATAAGGGGTTATATAAATTGAGGGTGACCTACTGGAACACTTATTTAAATGGTTAAATAAGCTCCATTAGTGGTACTTAGCCTTGGAATGTAGGGGTAACTTGAACATCATACTACATTTAACAATTGGTAGATTTAGTGGTTGTGAAAATTACTAAACCTTTTCACAAAAAGCCAGTTGATGTGGATCTAAACAATGTGATTATGTCCTAGTGGTTGCCACATAATGGGACTATCTAAAAGATAATAAAAATTAATATTTTAGACAACTCTACATTTTTTGGACATACTTTTGAAAAAATGTGAGTGGCCCAATGTTCCATGCCACTGTATAAACTCTTGAGAGAAGAGGGGGGATAAAAACCATATTTTTCATGCACTTTTACTTTTTGGGTTGAAATTTAAAATCCTTAAAGAGAAATTATATAGATAGAATTCAATAGTGTGATGAAACCTTGTCATTTTTATGATTAGGATGTTACACTTAGGTGTTTTTGTCATTATCCTTTCACTTGCATGGTCTTGATTCATAACTTTTTTTTTGTCATACCACATCCAAAAATGATTCTTTTTTATACATCACTCCTTTGTTTAAAGAGGCATTATGTCATCCATATTGGCATAAAACCTTTGACTTAGTCATTTTATCAAACATTTGTTTGTGTATATAACTTAATTGAAAAGGGTGTCATTATGATGCCCATTTCATTCCAAATCTTGGGCCTTATAATTCTTAAAACAAAACAATTTTCATATATTTATAGCATGATAACATTGTTACTATTAGTGATGTTTATCCCACATAGAAGGAAGTAGAGTCGATGATTGATCAAAAGGATTTAAACTAGCTATGGATGGAATGAATGGAAAATGTGAGGATCATAAAGCTCACAAAGCTTTTGAAACACTTTGAGATCACTTAAAGTGTAAGTAATTAATTCCTATAGATGGGTGAAGAAGTAAAAGCTAAAGCTAAGAATAAGGATAAAAAATTCGTAACTAGATTCTTAACAAAGGAATAACAAGATGGTGATTTTATGATGAAGGCTAGGTCATATCCATGGTCTTAAATTATAACTCATAAAATATCAAACCTATGAAGGTTCCAAACAAAGTTTTGGAAAATAAATGGGATAATAAAAATATGGTATTTATGAGGAAGGTTAGGTCTTATCCATGGTCTTACAAGGTAACTCACAAAAGAAAAATCTAGGGGGTGAAAAAATGTGTAAAGAGTATGAAAACAAATAAGACTATAGTACATCATGAGGAATATTGGGTCCTATCCATGGTTTTACAATGAAAATCATGAGAAAAAGGGAAAACCAACAAATCAAAAGGAAGAATTTAAGGTTTGTAAAAAGAGGGAATAATTGTAGAGGGTGAGACTCATGCAAGTATCTGAAAAAAGTGCTAGATAGATAACATGTATATTATGCATAAGAGAAGGTAAAGATCCTACACTAACATCTATATCAAGGATGAGCATGTGAGAGTCAAGACTATGTCTTAGAAGGTTTCTTAGAGTTGAATTAGTCTAGTAGCATGTAATGGAGAATAAGAGTGGGCATCAGAAGATTACCCAAAGGGTAAGTGGATGTAGGGATGGGAATTGCAAGATGATCCAAAGTTTGAAATGATATATGGGTGGGCATCACAAGATTCCCTAAATGATAAATTAATGTGTAGATGGACATTGTAAGATGTCCCAATAGCTAAAAAGAGGAAGAAAAAATAGACAAAATAAGAAGAAAAGCATACCCTATATATTGTCTAAATGGATTAAGGTTGTCCAAGAAGATTCTAATAGGAGACTTGATGCTTGAGGAAATAAAAAGGATGCTA
>JARHVA010008106.1:100000-122500 GCA_037957365.1 Torreya grandis
CGACCACAATCCAAGTTGGACTAAGATTAGATAGTTTAGGATCAAACGATGTCATTAAGACTTTGTACGGATAGAATTGGTCATTTTTGACCTAATATAGATCCGAGTGGGCTACTAGATATTCATATGATATAGATATGTTTGAGTCAATGTATCAATGATAGGAGAACCAATAATTTAAATTAGTTTTCAGCCTACAATAGGCCTAGTAGATCCACATTTCAAAGTAAATGGTAGATATATGTATTTAATGGAGGATCATCCCAAGCCATACTTTTGACAAACATCCACCCAAAGTAGACTTAATTGTGGTACATGGATATGAGGACTCAATCCTTGTAGTCCCAATGGCATTAATGCAATAAAGAGCTTCAGTAAGTGGTATAAATTTCATTCATGATAACCCCTTATCCAATTTTTCATGCATGTTCCCCATTTCTCTCATCCCATTTTACTATAAATACAATATTTTGATCCTTAACATAGATCCCTCTCTTGGGCATGACTAGACTCTACCAAGATTAAATCTTATAACCTATTGATATTAATAGATGACTATTTTTATATTTCACTATATTAGTCTATTGTGTTTATGTTAGTTTGATCTACACATATGGTAGAGTTTTATCCCTTGTTAGGTCCTGATCTCACCTAGCTAGTAGATTGTCATGTGATGTAGGTCATGTTTAGTGTTTAAATTCCACTTGACTAAGTGAATAATGGATACATTGAATAGATTAGTGCCATGAATCATGCCTCTCCATCATTTCCCTTTAGTTTTGATAACTTGACCAAACCATTGCATGAAATATTGGTGCACGATAGACGTGAATTTATAGATCTAGTTATTTATTCTATCTTATTAGTGTTTTAGAAGCTCAAGTATGAGTGGATGAATAATATTCTAGGTTCATCACCACCATTAACTTAGATGTCTCTCTCTCTCTCTCTCTCTCTCTCTCTCTCTCTCTCTCTCTCTCTCTCTCCCATTTTCACTCCAAAAATCTATAATTTTTATTGAAAATGAGCTAAGTGATACATTAGAGGAGATAACATCATTTAAAATCCTATAGGTCTGACCCAAAATTTAGGTAATCCATAGCTGAGGGTCATTCTAATATTGGACTAGTTTTGATCAGGAGGACCTGAACACTCCTCTTCTCAGCTAGGGTGTAATCGACATCTATAATAGTTATAGCACACATAGTGGGACCTATTGAAGAAATTTTGTAGCATGTTTAAACACCCCATTACCCACCCTACCTTCCCTTATTCATTCCATGTCAACCTCATACCAAGCTTATAATCACCACTCATAAGCCCTCACCACATGAGTTTCAAGGTCACCATAGTTCCCCACAACTTCCCCCAACCTTTACCTCATGGAAATATGTCCAAGGGAGAGTACATGAGGAAAGGTAGGTTTGTGTTAAGGAAGCCAACCATCATGAGTAGTTAGGGTTTGATTTTGAAGCCTCCCTTGATAGGTAGATTGAAGCTAAAGATAAACATTTATACCATACATTGGTAGTTACAAAGGCAAAATCACCTCAATTACACATACCTACTTCTACTCTTTGAGCCTTAATGTACAATATGCATGAAAAGTATGAACCCAAATTTTCATCTTAGAGTCAATTCATGAAGCCAAGCAAACCTAAATCTACTCAATCCCCACCCCTCCCTCCTCAAGAATCTAGGTCATTTTCATCTTGGAAATCCATCTAAAGCAGTATATAAAAGGAGGAAGTGGTGATTTTTAAAGCTAAAAAGGGGACCATTTAGCATCCACTTTCCTCTCCTTATGAACCCAATTCCTTTCCTTCATGGAAAATCATCTAAGAAATAGTGAAACAGAGAGAGGAGGTGATGGTTGTTTAGTCTGATCCATCTTAAGATCGAAATAAGGTATATATGGCCCAATCATTAGATCTATCTCATCACCTTGAGTATTTTTAAGGGTGAACCATGCCACTCTTAGAGTAAGAACCTCTCCTTTATGAGGTGAATTAAGAAGTTTTGGTTGAGATGAATGAGGTTCATGAAGATGAGAAAGAGGTTCCAAGTTAAAATAAGGTTCCCTCCATACCCAAACCCATCACCTAACATCCTTCAGCTCAAACCCATGAGCATATCCATCAACCTTTAACCTTACCCATTATTGAAAAAGAACCTATCTTGTGGGAACAAAGTGAATAGGAAAGGTCTCAAGTCATGGATAACGAAGAAGACGTCATGAGTGACTATGAGGATTAAATCACCACAAGGACTACTCTTGGTGAATAAAAGATCAACTAGCCTTTTTGAATGAAGAGAAACATATGGAGGATTCTTATATAGTTGTGCATGAGATAGAATGCACTATCAAAGATGAATCAAGTCATTCCTAAAAAGATTGTAGTCCTAGGGGAATCTCTTGAAACCAAGGTGGAGGTTTTTATTCTTAGAGATGATTTAATACCTCAGCCTAAACATGGACCACTCTTAGATTATTAGCAACAACAAGTGGAGATCTTCCAAGAAGAATTTTATGAGTTTATATATGATGATGAGGAGAATAAGGTCATTTAAGGTGTGAAAAGGCCTCAAGAACAATGCTTGGATAAGGTGTCACTTGTAGGGATTATAGTTGCCAAGCATTATGAGAAGGATCCTAAAGAATAAGACCAATTTGTCTATGTTGATGATTGGTTTTATATTGATTATTTACTCTAAAAGATGATAAGGGAGTGGGTAGGTAAGAAGAGTGACTCATTAAAGGTCATGTTCAATAAACATCCTTCTCTGCAACTTATATCATCCCTTAGACTAGGTGAGTCTCTAAATTTCCCTTTTGATCTAGGTGGATCATGTTTTATCATAGTTAGTTAGGTTTTCTTTACATACTAGAGTAGCCTTGTTGTTTTTCTCCAAGTGTTATTTCAACATGTTTGTTAGCTCTTTCTCTTTTAGGTTAGTTTTCTTATTTGTGTTCTCCCTTAATTTCTCTTCTTGGTGTTATTATTTTTCAAGAGGTTTATTGAAATCAATTTTAAATTTATCATTATTCTAAGAGTTTAGAAGTCATCCAATGTAATATCCCCTCCAAATAGGAAATATAGCAACACAAAAAACTTTGAACAAGATATAACTTCAGTTGAATAAATTCAGAATGATCACAATAATATAGTCTCTGAATAGCAAATTACAAATCTTATCACTTGTCCTTTTAAACTATTACAATTGCAGTCCTTTCTCATGCATATAAATATGAAATACAGTCTTAAAAACCCTGGCTTATCAAAACTAGAAGTGAAAATTAAATTTTGGAAGGTCTCGGCCCTTCTGTGTCGACACACAGTCACCGTTGTCAATCGATATCTCACCGACGTCGGTCTCTGTCAGTCGGCTTTCTGTCAACGTCGGTCTTCAGTCGACTGATGTCGGTCACTGAAAACCCTCTGTCTGCCGAGGTCAGTTCCTGAGCTGATCAGTACAGACCTGTACGGACTTTGTGTGGCCGCCAATTAAGCGCAACTTCCCTATTTTCAATCCCTGATCTGAAATATACGTTTCTAGCACAGATGATCTCTAGCTATATAATTTATTGAATCAAAACAAGAATAAAGAAATACCTGGAATATCTGTAATAACTTTTGTGTGAAGTTATCTCTCAAACCTGAAATTCTGTGATAACTTTTGGATGAAGCTATCTCTCACTTTGGCAATAGATCAGCTGATATTCCACAGCCTCTTAATTGCACACACTGAAGAGGGAACGTTCTCCAATGCAAATGGAATCCTTGAACCCTAGGCTCTGTCTTCTTAGAAGAAATTCTCAAAATCAATATCAATAATCAATAGCATAATGAACAATGGCCTCCATGAGAAACCCTTATACCCTCAAAAAGATATGCTTGCCCTAATTAGGGTTTCTTAAATTAGAATTAGGGTTTCTAATTAAAAATAGGCTAAATAATTAATATTTGATTAAATCAATCAAATATTAATATCTCCCTCAATACATGTCAGATCGACGAACCGATCGAAGCTAGTGAATCAGGGAGTGATTCCACACATAACCATACCATAATAAAGGCACTCCACTGCATATCAAATATCCCTAAAAAGTAGGAGCCCTGGCCAAATATGTTTGAAACAACCTGAATGAAAATCAAATGTAGAAACCCTGTGAATCAAAGTCAAGCCATGCTACATTATGACCCTCTATCCATCTTATTAGCCTACGAAGGTCGCATAATAGGCTAACCATGAACTCAGAACATGTCAATTGAAAAGGGGACATGACAATCCACCCCTCTTGGAATTGCTTGCCCTCAAGCAATCACTGAATGACAAATCAATCAATCCACCTAGATCCCAAATATAGTTTTGATCTCCACCCCTATCAATTAACATGAACCCCATGCTATGTCCATCCCAACTCTCATGTAATGGTGTCACATCATCTCTAGTACTAAGATAAGCACTCCAACATCCAATCCATAAATGAAAATCAGCAAGCAAACTCCGTACCTGAATAATATGTAAAACCGGATTGTGAATGCTAGACATAGTCA
The DNA here is from genome assembly GCA_037957365.1 of Torreya grandis. Classification (NCBI taxonomy): domain Eukaryota; kingdom Viridiplantae; phylum Streptophyta; class Pinopsida; order Cupressales; family Taxaceae; genus Torreya; species Torreya grandis. The sequence goes on from JARHVA010008106.1 coordinate 104,560, forward strand.
TGTCATCATCAACCTGTGTCTCGACTGTAACAGAAAGTTGAGTCCTCACCACATGTGACAACTCCTGAACTGAACTCACCTCAAGACCAAACTCGTCCTCATACCTCTCCTGTGATGGTGCTAATGTGCTCTCGTCATCACCCTCTATCATGTTATGTGGTATAGGTACCTCCATCTGATGAAAAAACATATATCTGAAGCTGCTGCCCCATATTGCCTTAAGAATATGTGTCGTCCCATCAACATTAAAGAGAACCTCCATGTCCTTGAGATGAAGAGTAACTTCCTCAAATGAATGAAGCCACTTCATACCCAAGACTAAGTCTATATCCCCCATATTTACCACATAATAATCAGCCTTGAACTCATAATTGTTCAAGCGCAATGGGAGGTCTCTAATCATACGCTCACACTTAAGAGTGTGACCATCGGCTACCTTAACATTGATGCCCTCAAAGTCTACGGTAGTGAACCCACGCTTCTCCACAAATCTAGCATCTATGAAATTATGTGTGGCTCCTGTATCAAGAAGGGTGTTAACCTTCTGCCCTGGCAAAACTCCATGAAGTCTGAATGACTCATCTGACTGAATACTGTATATGCGTGCCTCCTAAATGTGAAGCTCTAACTCTACTTCTATGTTAGGCCCTAAAGCCTCTACCTCTACCCCCTCAAAACTATTCTACTACTCAGAATCCTCAGAATCTGAATCCTCATAGTATACCCACATCATATGATTCGCCTTGCCTTTAGGCCTCAAAGGACAATCGTGATGGATATCATATGGTCCTTTGTAGTAGAAGCAAAGCTTCTTCCTGTGTAAATCATTAAGCACCTCACAATCCAAAGGTGGTGCTACCGGATTGGCTTTTGAATCATTTTTAACCCCGGATTTATCTATGTTAAAATCCGGTCTCTCTGTATCCCCGTGGGAGTGCTTATGGTCTCTAGACGAAGAAGCACCTCTGGAGTTAAATTTATTGGATGGGGCTGCCATCTCCATATCACGTGCCTTCTTCATAGCTACCTGTAATGAAGGAGGATCAAGGTCTTTGATCCAACCCCTCAATGGCTCTGTCAATCCCTCTATGAAGAGAACTACCAATCTACGCTCTGAAATATTGGGCACCATGACTGCCAATCTCTGAAACTCACCAATGAAGGACTCCAAGTTACCTGTTTGTCTCAACTGAGCTAGATCTCAAAAGTAAACCTCAGGATCTTTCTTGTCAAACCGCTCAACTAATCTATCCACAAAGTCCTGGTACTCTGTTACCTGATTATGCTGAAGTGTTACCATACCATGGTACCACCAATCATGTGCTACTCCATCCAAGTGCAAAGTGGCGTATTTGATGGCATCTATCTCTGACATTGGTCTCAATGCCAAAAAGGTGTCAAGCTCATGAACCCAAGCTTGAGCTATCATCTTACCGCTGCCGTCAAAAATAGTCAAAGAAAGCTTACCAGTAGCCTTCTGTAGCTCACTGAATTGAACTCTAGGCTTCCTGTCCTGTCTAACCAATCTGTAGTGCTCTCTCCTAAGATTGACAAAACGATCAAAGGTCATCCTCTCTTGGACATGAAGAGGTAATAAGTCCCACTCATCATTTCCAGCCATGTAAACATCTGCAAATGGGTTATTCCCTGCTTCCTCTGCTGGTGCCTCTGGTTCTTCTTGAACAAAAGTAGGATGTGTAGGTCTATCAGCTATTCTGGAGTGAGTCTGTTGTGGTCTCTGATTAACCGTAGCACTCCTATCATCTCTTTGGTCCCCATTCTATCCATTAGGTGTGTTCATTCTCTCTATCATAGTCATAAGTGCCTGTAGTGTCTGAGCCATCTGCTATTGGCTTGTCATCATAGCATGCTAAAAATCTCTAGTGCCCTGATCAGCATCATACCTGTGGCCCCTGGGTGGGCTTCCCTCACATCTGTCACTCATGATGGTCGGTGGCTGGTCTAACACCTGAGTACCTTCAAGCAAGGCTCGGTTGCGTGTGTTATACTTGTGTGGTCCCAACTCTTGTGGCTGCATAAGATCTATACACCCTCAGGCTGGCAGAACCTGGCTCTGATACCACTATAATATCCCCTCCAAATAGGAAATATAGCAACACAAAAAACTTTGAACAAGATATAACTTTGATTGAATAAATTCAGAATGATCATATTAATATAGTCTCTGAATAGCAAATTACAAATCTTATCACTTGTCCTTTTAAACTATTACAATTGCAGTCCTTTTTCATGCATATAAATATGAAATACAGTCTTAAAAACCCTGGCTTATCAAAACTGGAAGTGAAAATTGAATTCTAGAAGGTCTCGGCCCTTCTATGTCGACACACATTCGTCATCGTCGGTCGATATCTCACCGACGTTGGTCTCTATCGGTCGGCTTTCTGTCGACGTCGGTCTTCAGTCGACCGATGTCGGTCACTGAAAACCCTCTGTCTACCGAGGTTGGTTCCTGAGCTGATCAGTACAGACATGTACGGACTTTGTGCGGCTGCCAATTAAGCACAACTTCCCTATTTTCAATCCCTGATCTGAAATATACATTTCTAACACAGACGATCTCTAGCTATATAATTTATTGAATCAAAACAAGAATAAAGAAATACCTGGAATATCTGTAATAACTTCTGTGTGAAGTTATCTCTCAAACCTGAAATTCTGTGATCACTTCTGGATGAAGCTATCTCTCACTTTGGCAATAGATCAGCTGATATTCCACAGCCTCTTAATTGTACACACTGAAGAGGGAACGTTCTCCAATGCAAATGGAATCCTTGAACCCTAGGCTCAGTCTTCACAGAAGAAATTCTCAAAATCAATATCAATAATCAATAGCATAATGAACAATGGCCTCCATGAGAAACCCTTATACCCTCAAAAAGATATGCTTGCCCTAATTAGGGTTTCTTAAATTAGAATTAGGGTTTCTAATTAAAAATAGGCTAAATAATTAATAGTTGATTAAATCAATCAAAGATTAATATCTCCCTCAATACATGTCAGATCGACGAACCAATCGAAGCTAGTGAATCAGGGAGTGATTCCACACATAACCATACCATAATAAAGGCACTCCACTGCATATCAAATATCCCTAAAAAGTAGGAGCCCTGGCCAAATATGTCTAAAACAACCTGAATGAAAATCAAATGTAGAAACCCTGTGAATCAAAGTCAAGCCAAGCTCCATTATGACCCTCTATCCATCTTATTAGCCTACAAAGGTCGCATAATAGGCTAACCATGAACTCAGAACATGTCAATTGAAAAGGGGACATGACATCCACGTATCTAGGTTATTAATAATAATAGACATGATTCTAAGTTGAGTCACCAAAAATATTGGCTAGATTGGGTTCACAAACAAAATTTGCCTAGATGCAATACCATGTCTTGGAGATCAAGTATGGAGTGGGTATCTAAATAATTTTTCATGGTGTTCAAGCCTTTAAAGATGAAAAAATTTCAAGGTCAAGGGAAAGTTGCACATGTCCAGAAGACCCTAGAGGTTAAAAGGCTAAGTGTAACACCTTTATTTTATTAAGTCCTTACTTGGAAAATTGTTTCGGGTTATCTGGCTAAGTGTTGGGAATTATTTCTAACATTTTATCCAAAATAAAGATGCCAAAGTGAAAATTATTTCAAAAAATTTATCCATAACAAATGTCTTGATTGCAAAGAGCCCACAGATAACTGTCTTGAAGATGAAGACATAATTTTATCAGACATTTTATCCATAAAAAAAGCTAAGTACAAATTATTTTAGACATTTTCTTTGAAACAAAAATCCCATAGACATAATTTTTTTGGGGAAAGTGTCTCAAATAATTTTTTTTGAATACCTAAATTCTCTCAAACATTTTTTTTTTAGTAAAAAACTTAAAGGCTCATTCTCTCAAAAAAAAATTCTGAAGTATAAGTCTCGAAGACATTATTTCTTTTGGGAAAAGTGTCCCAAATAAAATCTTGAGAAAAATAGCCTGAGGACAAAATGACCATTTCGAAATCTCTGATAGAATTGTTTATTTTGGAAAAATTGTTTCAACAGAGTGACATTTCACACAAGTGTCAAAGTTTAAGCTTAGTAGTCATCCATTAGGGTCCAAATATTAATGATGAAGTAAACATCATTGACGTTCCCATAGAAATCAATTGATGGGTGCACAAATTTCAAATTTAAGTCACATAAAATGATCATTGTTTTTTAAATATCTCAATGAAAATTTCGTGGATGTTAAATACATTCACACAAATGTTAAATATAGAAAAGAAAACATCAAATTAAATCTTTGTCAAATGACTATCTGGGCTATAAAATTGCAAAGTATCTCCAAAATAAATGTGAAAGTACCAAGTGGTATGATCTTAGGAGTAGAATCATATCTAATGATGAGTGGGGGTTAGTAAGGTCAAAAAGTTGATAAGGCTCAAATCAAGCACAAGGTTTCCAAGTAGCACTAACATAGATAGAGTTGATAGGTCAAGTAAAAATCCAAGGGATCACATTAACTCATACCATAGAGATCTGATGGTTGGAGAAAAGGTCAATGAGTTAATGATCTGAGTCATGGTTGATAGCCAAATAAATGGCAAGCTCAAAACACTTATAACATAGGTTAAAGGGATAGTTTTTACCAAGGCAAGTAAGTATTAATGGAACTAAGCTCAATAATGATCTAGGTTGGACCAAGATTAGATATGTTGGGATCAAAAAGTGACATTAATACTTTTTAAGGATAAAATAGGTCTTTTTAGACCTAATATAGATCGGGGTGGGCTACTAGCTATTCATACAATATAGATATGACCAAGTGGATGTATCAACTATATGAAACCCAGTAATTTAATTTAGTTTTCAACTTAGAGCAGGCCCAAGTTCACATTTCAAAATATATGGTAGATATATGTAATTAATTAAGTGTCCTAAGCCATACTTTCAACAAACAACTACCTAATGTAGACTTAATCATGGTCCATAGATACGAGGACTCTATCCTTATAGTCAAAGTTGCATTCATGCAATTAGGATCTTGAAGAAGTGGCAAAAATTTTAGTCATCATGACCCCTTCTCCACTCTTCCATACATGTTCCCCATCTCTCTCATCCCATTATATTATTAATACAGGGTTTTGAGCCTTAAAATAGATCCCTCTCTTGGGCATGATAAGATTCTATCAAGATTGAGCCTTGTAGCCTCTTGAGATTACTAGATGACTATTTTTAGATTTAATTATATTAGTCTAGTATGTTTATGTCAGTTTGATTTGCATATGTGGTAGATATTTTTCCCTTTTTAGGTCTTGATCTCACCTAGCTAGTAAATTATTATGTTATATAGGTCATGTTTAGTGTTTATATGTCACTTGACTAAGTGAATAGTGGATACATTGATTGGATTAGTTTCTTTAATTAGGTCTCTCCATCATTTCCCCTAGATTTGATCACTTGAGCAAACTACTGCATGAAATATTAGTGCATGATAGACATTTCAAGTCATAGATCCAGTCATTTGTTCTATCCCATTAGTGTTTTAGAAGCTCAAGTATGAGTGTATGAACAATGTTTTAAGTGCATCACCACCATTAGCTTAGATTTACCTTTAAATTATTTCTTTCTCTCCCTTATTCACCCTAAAAATATGTAGGTTTTAGTGAAAATGAGCTAAGTGATGCATTAGAGGAACTATCTACATTAAAAATCTTAGAGGTCTGACCCAAAATTTAGGTAACCCACAGCCTAGGGTCATTCCCATGTTGGACTATGTTTGAGCAGGAGAACCTGAACACTCCCTTTCTCAGCTAGGGTGCAATCTACATCCATAACATACTTCTATATTTGAAATCTAATTAGGGTTACACACAATTTAACCCTCGTACAACCTAAAACTTCAATCTATTTTATTAAATAACTTAATAAATATATATCATAACTAGTTCAACAATAAAACTATGGCAAGCCAAATACAATATAGCATTTAATAAAATATTCATCCAATGATTGACCAAAGATTTTTCAAATTTCAAAATGAGTTTAAGACAAAGCTTATTTATATCCAAAATAACCATGGAAATTCTTACATCGCTACCCAATTCCCTTAGGTTTACCCTGGGATGGATTTAAGTTTATGTGGAGGGTTGAGCCTTCCATAGGGCCCTACATACATCCCTTTAAAAATTTTCAATACATTTCAAAGAAATGAACAAAACATAGTAACCATTTCAATTCCAAAATCCATCAATCATTACACATAGAAATTTTAAGTGTAATACCAACCTATGATTATAATAATGCCATGGAAGCCATATATATTCTTCTTCTTTAACTTGACCTCTCCTCCCTTTTCTATCTGTTACTCCCCTTATGTGTTTCTCTTAGTCTTCTTTGTCTTTTATTGTATTACTTTACATTACCTTACTTGACACAAATTTCTCCTTCATTCTTGATAGATAAAACCCATTAAAATATGCATACTAGAATAACTCATTAGAAACCTCCACTAGGTTATAGTCCACCACCATATCTCATGCAGTCCATAGCTAGATTGAATTATAATTTTGCTAAGAATGATGGTTAAATGAATTCAAAAAGTGATTAAAAACCCTAATCATCTCAAAACTTCCTAATGAATTAATAAAATAATTATTAAATATCTTTTATAAAATATGTATGCCCTTGAATTAAGTTAATTCCAGCATCTAATTCACAAATCAACTAAATAACAAGTCATAATCACCTATATTATTACATGCAATATTGACCATTGACATGTTACTATCTTTCTATACAATGTCAACTATCAACTATTCAGTAACATAATGATTATATAGCATGGGTAAGACATATATTTATTTAAAACACCATTGTTAATTGTTACCAAGTCATCCAAATCAAACACTTAGCATTTGAATTTAAACTACTAGTTAACCTTCTAGGTTTAAATAATAATCCATAAACTTTAGCAAACAATTAGATAAATGCAATGGCATTTATACAATTATTTCACAATAATATTATTCTATAACACCTTGCATTATGTTATTTTTATTTCCCAACATTATAAATTTAAAACACAAATCTCATTTTACCATGCCAAAATCATTGATTAATACTTAACAAGACCTTATAATCCATTAAGTCATTTATAGGTTTATATTACTATTAAAATCCATAACAATAATTTTTTAAATGTAAATAGTCACTAAAAAACTAACTTAATTAATTAATAGCACATATCATTTCTTTCTAACAGAGAATCCAAAAAATTATTTTATAAATGAATATTTAAATATGTATAACACTATAGTAAATTATGTAATACTAGTTAGGTATAAATTTATCAAATCAATTAACTAATAACATGAACAACAATTATATTTTATGAAATCATGTAATCATATAAAATTATTTAAGAAACCAAAATATCATAGAAGACTTTCAAAACAAAAAATAAATCATACCACAACTATTTAACTCAAATGATTAATCAAAAAACATGATATAATACTATGGTGTGTGCATGGGTTTCTAGTTTCACTCTCTATAATCCCTCAATGTCCCCATCTACACCACTGTCTCTGATGATTCTCTCCCTCCATCACACTATGAGGATTGGATATGTCCTACATCCACCTCACAAATATTAAGGTAGTTAGCTTGAAACATAATTATATCCATAAAATAATGATGTATAATTAACAAACATTATCGTAATGTATAGAATGTAGAAGTAATACTAACTCATATCAAACTAATCATATAAATTAAGTAGCATATAATTGTCCCATAATCATCACATTACATAAAGCTAAATCAAATAATAGTTCATCAACTAAAAACCATAATTATCCATAGATCAAATAGGTTATTCATTTTAGAAAGAAATTAAAATGTGACATCCTTCCCCCTAAAGCTGGTCATCATCCCGATGACATTAATTCAAACACAAATTCTAAATTTAAAATATTACTTAGTAGAAAGTAATATAATATGTAGCAATAAATCAAGTAATCAAATGTGGCAATAGTGTGTAAAACTCATCTTAGTCTTCCTAAGTGTCACTAATTTCAAAATATTGGTCCCCTTAGACCTTGTATTATGACACTTCTCTATTATGCAAACTAATTTTATGAGTGTCAATTATTCTAATTGGTTCTATCATGACCACACTAAGATCCATAACTTACAAAGCATTCAAATCCAACACGTGAAGGATTAGCAAAATAATTTTTAAGATAAGACACATGGAATAAATTATGCAAAAGAGCTAGATATGGTGGAAATGAAAGCCTATACACTATAGGATTGACCACTTCCAAAACCTCGAAGGGTCCCACATATCTCTATGAAAGTTTTGTAGACTTTTCAAATCTAGTCAATATTTTCTAGGGATTAACCTATAAAAATAGTTTATCACCTACATAACTTCCTAGTTGTTATTTTCAAATTAGTATAAATTCTCTATCTATCATTGGCCTTGACCAACCTCTGCCTGATTGTCCTAACTTATTGTTCCATTTTTAAAATCATCTCACATCTAAAGACTACCCTATTTTCTAACATGTCCCAACTGATTGATGTTCTACACCTCCTATATAATTCCTCAAATAGAGCAATCTTAAATGTTTATTGGTATGGGTTATCGTAAGTAAACTCATCTAATGGAAGTTACTCCTACTTATATTTATGATCCATGTAATACATATGAAGGAGATCTTCTAAAACCTATTCAACTCACTCTGTCTACTCATCAATTTATGGGTGATAATTAGTGCTAAAGTTCAACTACATACCTATAAATGAATTTAGAGTCAACCATAACCTATAATTCATCCTTAGATCTTGATATAAAATTATATTCTCTATAAAAATATTCAATCAATACCCATCTTTCACGAATCTCTTCACAAGCATAGCTGCATCTTCTATCAAGTTACCTAGTATGGAGTGCGCTACCTTGGTTAGTTTATCAACTATAACCAAGATCATATCATATTACTTATATGATAATGGTAAAACTTGGATGAATTCCATGCTAATCACCTACCACTTATATTTTGGTATATCATGTGCATAAAACAATCTAATGGATGCACATGTTCATCTTTCACACATTGATATTACAAATAATGAGACAAAATATATTGCATCTCTCTTGATTTATTTCTATAATTATAGTGGTATGAGCTTAGTCATGAACTTGGTCACTCTTGTATGTCTTCAATATGGGGCAATGTGTAATTATTTTAGCATTGTACTCCTCAAATTATCTTTATCAGGCACATACATCCTACTTTTGTGTGGCAATGTACAATTATTTTAGCATTGTGTTCCTCAAATTATCTTTATCAGGCACATACATCCTAATTTTGTGCCAAAAACACCATCACTCTCTATCTCAAATCCCTTATACCTAGGATTTTGATCATTCTCAAATAATGATTTCCTAACATGATCATATAACTCATCTCCTAGTGAGAATTTGATTACCTAGTCTTAGAAAGTACACCTGATAGTAGCCATAACTCTTATGTATTTCGTATGGCTTAGAACATCAACTACTCAAATCTCCTTGATTTTGATATAATTAATATCAAAATCATAATCAAATAAGAAATATAACCATCATCTTTGATGAACATTTAGTTTTGGTTGGGTGAAGATGTACTTGAGTCCTCATTAGTCAGTCTTTCACTCAAATGATTTCCTCAATAGATAATGCATCTAAAACTGTAAAGCATGCATAATTACCACAAGTTATAGGTCATGAGGGGCATAATTCACCTCATATGGATTTGGTTTCCTAAACTCATATGCTACCACTGAGCCATTTTTCATAAAAAATCATCCAATTCTATCCCAAAATACATAAGTGATCACTAATAATTGACCATTAGGATTGAGAACTCTTAGCACTAGTTCTAAACTAAGCCTCTTTTTTAGTTCCTAAAATCCTACCTCACACTTATCTAAATAGACAAAAATCTTATTCTTTCGATGGATAGAGGTAATTGGATTAGCTATCTTAGAGAAATTTGGAATGAATTTCCTATAATATCCCACTAATTTCGTTAAACTTCTTAGTTTATGCATATTTTTAAGTGATAGACACTCCATTATGGATCTAATCTTCACTAGACCACTAAAATACCATCTACAGAGATAATATGTCCCAAATATTGCACTTTCTTTTAGAAATATGCACACTTATACAACTTTCCATATAACATGTGATTTTATTCTAGATGTTATAGGTGACCTTCCTCATCTTTGGAATAAATTAGGATGTCATCAATAAAGATCAAAACAAAATGATCCAGGTAGTCTCTAAACACACTATTTATAAGATTAATAAATTTTTCTAGAGCATTAATCAATCTAAATGGTAACAATGAACTTGTAATTCCCATATCTAGTTATAAACATTATTTTTAGAATATCCTCTTAATAGATCTTCAATTAATGATACGCTACTCTAAGATCAATATTAGAAATGAATATTTCCCCTCTTATTTGATCAAAGGTATTATCAATGCATGGTAATGAATATCTATTCTTGATCATTTATTTATTCAAGATCTTGTAATCTATACATAGGTGAAGGGTGCCATCATTCTTCTTAACAAAGACAACTAGTGCACTCCAAGGTGACACACTGGGTCAAATAAACCATTTTCACAACTCTTGAAGTTGTGCCTTTAACTTAATTAATTCAGTGGTTTTCATACTATACAACATATTATACTATGGTTCTAATCTAGGTATAATATCAATTAAGAAATCAAACTCACACATAGGAGGTAATCCTAGTAATTTTTATGGAAACATTTCATGAAATTTTATTAGAAGAGGATAATCCTTGATAGATGGTTCCTTATATTACTTTATCTTATTTAACTTAATGATAAATATTAGGCATCCCTTCCTTTGAGATTTATAAAGTTAAATTTTTAGAATCTTCTTTGGCTTCAACTCCCTTTTCTCACCCTAAAATTGTGTCTAATTTTTGAAATCATATTGACACTCAACCTTATTTATATAATAGTCAACCATGGATTTATGTTTTACAAGCTAATTGATTCCTAGGATAACATCATATGACCCTAATGGTTATTTAAAAAAATCCACTACTATAGTGAACTCAATAAACCTAATCTTAGTTTCAAATAAACACTTGTTAACTTTGACCTTAAACTCATTCGCATACTATACCAAACATGAATTTTCCATACCTCCAACTTTTGTAGACAATTTACTAAACATTATTGGAGTAATGAAACATTTTTCATCTCCCATACAAATTAAAATAGATCTAGATGATCTAACAAAATACCTAGTAGTTCTATGGGCAAAGCTTTATACTCAGCCTAGTGATTGTCAATAGCTTCATGAATGCACTATTAGAATGTATCTTTATGAGAATTAAAACCCTTGTTATTCAACTTGTCTTGAGAAAATTACCAAGCATAATGTTGACCTCCACATATGAAGTAACCTATAATAGGTCCTTTCTTATCAGACTATTGGTTTCTACTTAACCCATCCTAAAAACCATTATAAGGTTTATTTTTCCTTTAATGAGTGTTAAACTTGGCATTTTGATTCTTGAAGTGGCTTTTGAAGTCTCAACTCTACTTCTAGTTCTTTTTTAAAGCTAGTTTAGAAATTTCAAAATTCTTTTTGAACTTATCTCTAACTTGGCCAAGATATTTCAATTTTTGTTCCTGATTGACCACCTTATTAAACACATATTTCATGGTAGATGAACCATGCATGTATACTTCACAACCAATTTGGGATTTTAATCTTATGATGAATTTTGTGATTTTGAACCTCTCATCTATCTGATACAGAGGTACATTATTAAAGATTTTAGTGAATTACTCCAAGTATTAATTCACCAATAAATTCCCTTGATTAAGATTATAAAAATCTATAAGCATTTTATTGAAGTATAGTTTTGGAAGGGATCATGACCTAAACAATGTCACAAATTGTTCTAAAGTAGTAGTGGTTGAGTTGAGGTTCATATTGAATTTATTATTTGGCCACCAAGTTGTTGCTTCACTAGCAAGCTGATAAGCTCCCTAGACTACTTTCATGACTTTAGTATAATTCTAAATCTTGAAATATTTATCCATTTCTGTCAGCCACACTTCAAATTAATATCTGAATATAGTTCCATCAAATTTGGGTGGATTTAACTTTTTCATATCTCATACCAACGTTTTAGCTACTTGAGCTCTCATATCTTATGGCACTTCATCATGCCTCTACTCTTGAGGATTTTCTTAATCATCAAGATGATATTCAAGTTCATTATAAGCATTATCCTCTTCATAGACATGCACTTCATATTATAGGACCATGATTTAGTCCTTAGTCTCTTGCATGATTATGAAGATTTGGTCCAACATTATAGCTTGTTTAACACCAAACTAATTTATATAAAAATGGGGTTCAATATTTGAAGTACCCTCACCTCTTTTTCTAGTTATGATATTGTTATTCTTATTTATCAAGAGGATAAGTTTGCATTATTCGACACATTAAGTCCAAGAGTTTCATCCTCAACTCTGATACCATAATGTAACAACCCCACTATGTTTTACCAAAATATAGTAAATTGTTTTAAAAAAATTAATTACACATATTCATCTTATATACTCCACTATGAGAAATCTAATTATTTATATTTAACTAAATGAATTCATTTAGAAGGTTTATAGCTAATCCACTTAGCTAAGGATCACCATGAACATATATAACATTCATGAACAATGATGAATAAATAATAAATATTGCATCTAAATCATTGATGAAATCATACAAATTCATCTACAAGTGATACAACATTACAAAAACTATTGTATAATTATAATGAATAATTATTAAAAATTTTAGAAATAAATAATATCTCAAATAATAATACATGATACATATCTCCATGAGGTATGAGTCTCCATGACTCAAGAGTCTCCATGACTTAGTATTAGTCTATAATCTCAAGTGTAGTCTATAGTGTGTTACTCAACTTAGGAGGGATAACATAATCTGAGTGTTTTTCCACACCAACCATGGACCATAGATCCCACACATTATCTCCTAATAAGGGGATGTCCCTCCCTTCATGGATGGGTAGATAATGATGTTGTGAGAATTCATAGTGATGAACTAAAACCCATGTGTTTTAGATATATAATACATAACGTGTATCATAAAGAAGTCCATTCTAACATAATATCATACAAATATGAAAATTGTATCAACATATGAAATAATAATGTTTAATTATATTATTACTTTGACCAAAACTTTTAATAATTAATAATCTCTAAGATCAGTTAATTTCATACACACCACTTGATCAAATTACTCTTTATCTTGCATTGATGAAATTAATTAAGAATGCAGAATATATCCACTACCTATTTAAAGTCATGAATGTGATATTTAGTTAAAATATATAACAATATTAAAACAAATAGATTCATTCAAAAATATTTCCCTTTAGCTAATAAAAATGTGCTAAGTCTAGAAATATTAAATACACACATTTACTATGTCAAATGTAATGTAATAAAGACCAATGAGATGGGGGTGCATTGGTAAAGCGACTTGGTTTTTATATGCACCACCTAGGTTCAAATCTCAGAGGTGTTAAAAGCCCAGTTGTGACCATTTTCCTGGTATTGGTTGGTTGTGGCCATATTGGTGGTATTCATTGATTGTGGTAGTATTGTGTGTATTATTGGTATTCTCAGGCTGGTTGTGGCCATTTTTATAATATTGGTTAGTTTTTTCCATATTGGTCATTTTCACCAATTGTGTAGGTGGTATTCCTAGGCTGGTTATGGTCATTTCACTAGTATTGGCTAGTTGTGGCCATATTGGTGGTATTTTTCTAGTTGTGATGGGCCTTTTCATAATGTTGGTATTTGTCAATTGTGGCAGTATTAAGCATAATGCTGAAATTTTCCATTTGTGGTCATTAATTTATCTAGTTTTTTGCTCTGGTCAAAATCTCTGTAATGATCTAAAAAATTGTAATGTACTAAATCCAATATCATGTATTTTATTATATAAATGAAAATAGAATAAAAAATAGTCCTTAATAGAATATACCATCTTGGTATTGATTTATCTAGACTACCAATTACTTTAATCATAAAGTAACTTATAATTCTATTTCATCCTCGAAACAAACATTATAACATAGGCTTATTTAGTTATTCATATTCCACATGTATATAACAAAATTTAGTCAAAAACATCTTAATATGCTCTATATTTAAAACTCGTAGATACCTTATTTTAATGTTTTTATAAAAACATTAAAATATATACAAGCACCCATTTTCACCCTATCATGGTAATAATGTTTTCAAACATAACATACTTGTGTACATATACATGCATACATATTTAGCTTTCACTATTACATCGATCATGATGTTTTGTATAGTCTTCATGCACTTCATCACACTATGTTTATCATTTTCTATATCTACATATCACACATATTTTTTATCAAGGGTGGAAACATACTAATATTGGGAAAAAACATGGGTACAATTCAACAATTCAAAAGCAATAATTTATAAATGTTAAATGTTCACCTATTCTATATTTTTTCATATCCATGATATACATAGAATATTTTCATGGTATTTATTGAGTTGGTGCTATTCATATTCATAGGTAGCTTGATAAACAATAACACTATATGCATCCACACATTGGATGGGTTAATTTCATAGAAAAAATGTCCTAGATTTGGGGTATTTCAATTTTAGCAAATTCTAACACAATGATATATATCCTTGATTTACCCTGATAATTTTTATCTAGATAAAATTAATTATTAATTTTATTTATAATATCTTATACATTTATTATCATATGGGTATTTTACATTATGATTTTTACATTGTTACAATGATTTTTTGTGTGTGAATGATTTCTTTTCACTACATATTTTTTATTTTATGTGTCTACTATCTATAGAGAATCCTTTTTCTATCTTTTTTTTTTAAGTTACATCATGAGTTGAGTCATTGGTTTTTCAAGTCACTAACTTACGTGTGGTCAATAACATTGTGTGGTCTTAACTTAATTACAATATATATGGTATCATGCTTATACTTGTAAACAATACTTCTAAATTATATAGCACCTTAGTATTACACACTTGGAAAATACATACCTTGGTTGTTTCTCTCATTTGTGGACCTTTTCCTACTACCAAAAGTATCACATCTACTATCTCTCTATGCCTAATTGATTATATATTAGTTTTAAAAATATTTTTATGATGACCCAGACCTTATATCATGCCCAAAATGTTATAAACCTACTTGTCTTCCATCTCTTCAAGTTATGTATGTGCAACTATTTTCCAACTTCCTAGAAACTTCCATATTAGTTAAACACCTACATTAACACAAAATTCTTATTCCATCAAAAATGTCTAGTGCCCTAAAGTCATCCAATTTTCAAATGAAGTGTATTCCTATATTTGTCCTAAGTGATTTGATGTGAGATATCCTCCAAATAAATTTGTTATAAATATATTATCAATGATCATTCATTCCTCACCTAGAAACACCTAGCAACTCACAAGGCAACTTACCAAAATCATTATATCAATCAATCAAGTGAGGAAAAAATTCCATACTTTTTCATATTTCCATATCAATCATAGGAACAACATATATATGGATTTAAAGTATATACATATAATTCATACCACTATCATGCTAAAATTGCAAGTCAGAACAAGTTTCTATGATAACACATAAAATTGACCAAAATCACTTAAATTCTCTAATTTGTCTACACACATTACTCATAGGTACTAATTTGAATTCATGTATCCCTGATTGGGGAGATAAATATTATAGATCCACTATCTTCTTTAAATTCACTTCTAGTGAAATTGTGACCAATAAAAATGATGGTTTCTACCACTTAAATCCTCTAATTCATCTGGACACATCATCTGGTGTTGATTCATGTCTATACTTTACTAATTATATTATTACCCTATATGTAATTATAACCTTATTCTAATCTAATTCTAGCTAAATTATGACTAGGAAAAAATGACGTTTTCAACTATTCAAATTAAATAGGCAACCAATTTTCTAAGAATTACAAAAGACTAAGCAAAATCATTAAGTAAAGTAAATCAGATCAAAAGCTTATGTGAAAAATCCTTGCAAGATTAATAAATATTTATTATTGGAAATTTATAATTCAAAATATTAGGGCTATGACATCACCAATGACATCATTACAAAGGTGTCATATAATATAAATTAATGGAGATAAATATCAAAATTAAGGCTAGCCATGCATTATTAATGTGTCATTCTTCCAGAACATTAAATTCTTATCCATCCAAAAATAAATCCATTAAGAAACACACATCTTGATTTTGATATTTGTGGTCCATATCATTCCAAGGGGTATATAAATACCTAGACCATGACCATAACCATTAAGCTTTATTTGGTGTAAATAAACTATGTAAAAATATATCTAGAGAGATTCAAATGTTATTCCATTTTCACCCAATCAAGAGCCAAATCCATTAGTCCAAGAAAATATTTTGGATATGATTTATCTACTACAATGAGGAAGACTTGGAGCACCAAATACAAGTACAAAAATACTTAATAGATTGATCTTGGAGGAGAGTCACTTGGGGAAGGCATTGTTTATGTTTTTTATTTAATTTATTGAGTCCATTGATCCATACCCCTTGATGGAGTAGGCCTAACACACTAGTTATTAATGTTTGTCATAGTTTTTTTATGTTATAACACATGAAATAACTTGTCTTGTAATCCTATTATACATTTTGGCATCCCCATTAGGAATCCACATCTCATAAATAACTTTGAGGACAAGCTTAGCCTTCTAATTGCTTCATCAAACCCCTTTTGGTGTTGTTTTAACCTAATTTTCTTTTATTTTGTGTGTTTAATATTCTAGTCAAAATGATGAAATCACCCTACACATTGGTAAAGTCATCTTGCACATCAATGATGCCACCCTACATAATGATGAATTCACCTTGAACATAATTGAGATCACCCTATTTAATATTGAAGTCACATCCATGAATGATGAATTTATCTTTTTCCATTTGTTGTTCTCTATTTGTTTTGACATATCAACTATGTTATGATAAAACTAATGATATTTCACTGAAAATGACAAAGACACCTTACATTTCAATTAATTTTCCACTTGGATAATCTTATTTCTCATTCTAATGAATAGTGAAGTCATAACTTCATTAGAAAAATTGACCTAACAATAGTGAAGTTTTCATCTAAACAAAAAATTTAGTCTAGTAAAATACAAACTCATATAAGGTAACTTTACTAAGTTTTTTGGCTTTATTGTAAATGGTGAACTTATCTAGTGATTGGTGAATTTATCTTGATAATCAATGAAGTTACCTAAACTATGTGTTTATGTTACTATTGGCTAAAATTGGCCTACATACCAAATTTTGCCTAGATGGATTGTACCATTCTTCCAAACCATTTATTGACCCTTTTCCTTGGTGACTAATCTCTTTCTAGTCATGACTTAATTATGAAGTGCACTATCTTGGAGGGTCTTGGCATGGTGAATTAAATTGTCTCAGAATCCTATTGTAGTGGATGATCTAATGGTGAAAGGAGGAGATAAGATTCATTTCCCTAATTCATGTTCTCATCCTTCTTTTGAATATTTTAACAAAGTTTATGGTAAGTTTGGAAACTTTAAGGTAGTTCCAAAAAAAGGGTTTAAACTATAAGTGCTAGATCAATATAGTTTTCAAGGTTATTCACCATCTGGTGCAAAGCATGAAGTGGTGGGAAAAATAACCAAAATATTAGATCCTTAAGTAAAAGCTTTAATATGG
>JARHVA010008106.1:127500-260000 GCA_037957365.1 Torreya grandis
AGAGGAAAATCAAGCAATTGCAGGTATATAGACATAATGAACTCAATATCAGCTAGTTAAGGATCCAAAATAAATCCAAAAACCCTTTGATTAAATATTATAAGCATAGTGTATACACATAATATTTTCAAACTTTTATCACTTATTGACACTTTGTATCTTGTAGGAAACCTCGAGTCTCAATCTCTCTGAGTTCATGCCTTAATGGGTGCACCAAGAAAGAGGTGCATAAACCATTGGTAATTCATAAGACTATTGTCTTCTTTTTCCATTTGTTATCTACACATTTATCTCATAAAATACATTTCCATTAGCTTGTTCTTCTCTATTTCACCCTCCTCTAGTCATTTTCCACATTCATATACCTTTTCCTAGCCTAAATCCCCTTTTAATAAATTTTAAACTATGTCAGTTGAGTCCACCCTGTGTTTTGTCATCAACCCATAGTGCTGGCATAGTTCACTTTTAACATGGGTTAAATAATATGAGGTCAACTTTGTCAACCCTATCATCCATAATTTTTATAATGGTTTAGGGTTACAGTTTCTTATATATACAATTTCATTTTAACATTATTGAGAGAAGAAAAGAAGTAAGAGCTAATGTGCATTTGTTTATCTACTATTCTACTTGAGGAGCAAGCTTAGGGTGTTATAATTTCTTTGGAGATACAAATCTTATCTTATGGAGAGTTTTTTTAGATGTATTGATAGGTTGGGTAGCATAGAGCTAATTTTTCTTTGTCATCCTGACATACCATAACAACCTCTTGTAAAGCACCTTGGCCAAGGGAGAGATTGAGACTTGGCGGGTTCTTCTTCAAAGGTAACTATTCCTAACTTTTCTTCTCCTTTTTAAGAGTAGATAGATATGAATTTTTAGTTCTCTTCCATGCATTAGGATTCTATATACATTGACATGAGTATATTTCTTCTATGCACATTTAATTTTATTATTTCTAACCCCCACATTGTGTCATAAGCTTTGTTGATCACTAGATTACATTTGATTTAATTATTATTAGTTTAGTTAAATATCAAAAAATAGGACTCCCTTAGGGTTATTGCATGATTGTTCTTGATTAGAGGCTATGGAACCCTCCCTAACATTATGTATTTTGATAAGAGATCTTCAGAAGATCCCCATATTGGTCATGTTCACGATTATCTAATGTTACCCCAATCAAAAGTGTATGGTATGATTTATCTTTTCAAAGTTAAGATTTATTTATAGACATGATGCATTTCTAATTGCATACATTCTGGTCAACATGACATGAATATAACCCTCATAGGATTTCATTTCACTTATTTCATTTTTTTATCTTTTTTATTATCATATATTGATGATATTGGGTTGACTATATCAACAAAATTATAACTTATGTGTGAAATTTTAACACACAATCACATCCATATGACTTTTTCCTTTTTATGCATGTTTTTAATTAGGTACAAAAAACATAATAGGTCAAACCTGTCGACTATATACATTTCTAAACTTCTTAAAAACATACTAGGTCAACCCTATCAACTATATAAATTTTCAATCTTTTATAAAATATATTAGGTTGACCATATTTAGTCTATACATTTCCAAACATCTATAAAATAAACTAGGTTGACACTATCAGCATAGTTCTTTCTACAAGCTTTACTAGCAAGTTTTACATAACTAAGTTGACTTAGTCAACTTAGTTGGTAGAAATTTCAAGTAGCTTTAAACAAAATTTTTGCAATTTTAATCATCTTCCAACACACCAAGGTTCCTTTCTATCCTTCTCTATCATTTCTAACATTTTTTATAGTTCTATTTTTCATAGTTTATAGTCTTTAAAATTGCCCTTATATAGTCAACTAGGTCAACCTTATCGATGTAAGTCTATATTTTGTATTCTATCTAGAAAATTAGGTTGACACTATCGATGTAGTTATTTTTTAGACCCTTGCTTCGATAATTTAGTAATGACATTGTCGACTCTATATTATAATATCTACATACACTATCATCTAAAATGATATTATACTATGTTTCAAAATTGGAATTAACACTTATATGCTATTAATTATCTAACACTTTCATTTATTATTGATTTCATGCTTAGAATATATCATATACTCTAATTAATTAGTTTTTCAATATACCATTTAGTTACACTATTTTTTCTTTTATGCACGCACTACCAAATCACAAAATCTAAAAAATAATTTTAACAATTATTTACCCAAGGCCTACCTACTTGGATTTCATCACCAATGTGGAATCCAACATGGTTTTTTGGGGAAGTATAAACACATAGTTAATGGTATATATTGGTTAATAACCTAACACCCTTATCACTACATTGTGTGAAGTGAGGGGGTAGGCCCTAATACCAAGCTAGTACCATTGCCAATATAGATCGGTTTTATCCCAGACATCCTGATGTTAAGATAAATTAAACCTAGATCTATCCCCAAATCACATAGAAGAGAAAATATGAAACAAATTAATCAAAAATTCTAAAAATAAACATAAACATGCACATAATAGGAGACACTAGATTTAATGTCATTCACCCAAGATGGGATACATCCACCAAATTTGTCTAGTATATTATTTTTAGCAATACAAAGAAGAAACAAAATCTTGTAACAAACCCTATTACACGTCTCTACCATTTCTACCTCTTGTCTATGTAAAATACTTCATTTATCTATCACACTCATACATCCTATCCATATTTCAATAAATTTTAGGGTAAAAACACCTAAACATACCTCTATCATCAGATCTAGAAACCTTTAATCAACGGCCCAAATTGACTACAAAATTGCAATTTAAAAAGGAAATTTTAATGAGATCTAAGCCTGACTGAAATAACATCAAAATTATAACCTTTAATCTTGGAAAACAATCAATCTCCACACCTAACACCTAAAACCATCTATAGACTGCTTTCTAATTCCTTACTTTTAGCCAACTTCCCTATCACACTTAAAATCATACTCTAATAATCTAATAACATTTAGGATGACCACTTAGTTAGCTTTTACTTTCCAAGTTAATTGCTTGCTCTTTTCTCAATTGTATGTTATATTACAAAAATTTGTTTTATCCAATGTTGGTGCAAGGTTTTATTCCATGTGCCTCAATTAGATCAATCTCATTGATCTAATTGATTTTGTATTTACTTCCACTTCTTGATTTCAAAGTACATTACAAATTTGTTTCCACTATTTTATAACATTATCATCTCTATCAACATAGCCACTTATAGACTAATTTACCTCTCCTTCTTAGCATACTAAGTTGACTCAGTCAAATTAGTATCTTTCAAAACTTTCCCCTTAGCATACTAAGTCAACTAGGTTGAATTTACATATTTGAGAACTTCCCCTTGACATACTAAGTTGATTGGGTTGACTTCATATCTTTCAAAACTTCCTCCTTAGAATAATAAGTCAACTAGGTTAACTTAGTATCTTTTTGAAATTAACATACTAAGTTGACCTAATTAACTTAGTACTTTCTAGGCCAACCATGTTTAGTAAAGAGTTGACCCTATCGACCCTATTCACTTTAGGCCAACCCTATACCTATTTTTGGTTAATTTTGTCCCCATTTTTCCTCTTAGCTTCTTTATATCCATTCGTAATTTGTATCATGAAGCCTTGTATCAAATTATTTATTTATAGTCTCAACCCATTTTGAATGTACATGGGTTTTTCTCTCCTACCCTGCTTGTCCACCATAAACAACAACTCTTTATTGTGTAGATCTTCACCACATGGTTATAAATCTTCTCTATCTTGATCTACCCCTTACCTATAGTAGATATAAATAATCCTATTAGACAAATCCAAAACAATGAATTTAATATACCTTATACTACTTTTACACCTTCTAAACTTAAAAGTCATAAACTCATCAACCCATCTACATCAATTGTTGGGACCTCACACTATGTTCCACATATTACAACCAATGTTCACAATCCTCTTGTTACACTCATAAAAATATCACCAAGGATTATTAGTTCTAAAAGTAACATGGTTGAAACCACTCAAATTGATAATCTAGATGATTCCCAATTATTCAAAAACCTTGATTATAGTACTATTTACACTCTTACCAAGAAAGGTGTCTTTACTAATCTTCCTTATTATTCTACCACTAACACTATTATTGGAAATTATCCACCTAATAATAATCCTCCTCATAACAACACTAATATCCCTCCTATAGACGCCAACACACCTTTTTATACAACTCAACTTATTTCATAATTTATACAAAAAATGAACATAATGCAAACTTCTAACACCTCTCAAATGATGAACATGTAACAATATTTATTGAACATGACTATTCAACCACCTCAAGTCATCATGTCTCAACCAAATCAAAATTTTATCCCTCTTCCCCTTAGAGATGGTAATGTGAATATCATCCCTTAACCTCCAATGAATAAAAAAAATTCTTAAACATCTTCAAAATGAATCTTTAGCTCCATTCATTACATCCATATATATTGGAAACATTCATCCAACTATCACATCTTATGGGACTAAGGACCCTACTATCTTTCTAAAGTATTTTGGTAATATCTATAATGAATGGGTCCAAAATAACACCATTTCTACCACCAAGATATTATCTAAAACCTTTGTTTGTGATGCACCTGAATGGTACAACCAACTTCCTAGACATTCCATCTCAAAACTAGAGGATTTATTCAATG
The DNA here is from genome assembly GCA_037957365.1 of Torreya grandis. Classification (NCBI taxonomy): domain Eukaryota; kingdom Viridiplantae; phylum Streptophyta; class Pinopsida; order Cupressales; family Taxaceae; genus Torreya; species Torreya grandis. The sequence goes on from JARHVA010008106.1 coordinate 132,224, forward strand.
CTCTAGTTATGGAATTCCAACGTGATGACTTTCCGGAAAATTACCTTATCCATTTCATCAATGCTAAGCAACTTCCTAATTAATCTTCTCACACTTTCATCAAATGATGGAAATATCTTTCTCATGAAGTATATCATAGCATAAATTATGATACTCTTTTTAAAATATTTTTTATTTCTCTTAAATCTTCCCTTCAATACAAACATTGAATATTTTAACCTAAAACTTTAGCTAGAGCCTTAGACCAAGCAAAAAGGCAAGAATTTATTGTGACTCAATTTAAAACACCTCAAAAAACTAATATAGAACATTTTCAATAATTTTATCATAAAATTGATTCATACAAGCCTCCCCAACCTCAAATTAGAGTATCCCATTCAACTAGTTTTAACCCAACCCACCCTCCCTTGAGTCTAGAAAAACATAAGAATAAATTACCAGCCTCTAAACCCATGAATGTTTATCCTTCTAAATCTCCTCCAAAATAGTGCAATCCTAACAAATTTTGTTGGTGGAATGCTACTATAAGTCATTATCATCAGTCTTGTCATGATCTTTACTAATTTATTTTTTCTTCCTTGCTTGGCCCACATTTCAATCTTGACATTCTCAAAAAATAACATTATCAAGACTATCTTCAATCTTCTCAAATTCAATCTCAAGAATCACAATCATATCAGCATCACCTACCTAATGAACAAAAATAATTATCCCATACTTATATCTCACCTACTAATTTTTTTCAAAGCAAAATTGATCCTTATTCTTACACCAATAAGGAAAGGATAGCTAATATGAACAAATTTAAACACATTATTACATTCATTGAACCTCAACCTCTTAAGTCAGATGAACCAAAAAAGTACTTGATTCAAATGCCTACTCTAAATCATATCTTACATGGTCCTCCTTTACCTTATTTTCCTCTTTATACCTCTCCTACAAATATTATGTCACATTCAACATCCTTAAATATTAAAAAAAAAAAACATTTACATATGCCTACATGCACCTACAAACCCAATGCAAATAATTTTAATGGTTCAATGTTACCTCACTCCAACTCACATGTTGGGGAATTTTGTGATACCCATCCACATGTCCCTTCCATACTTTGGGGCATCTTGTGATTCTCATCCCTACATCCACTTACCCATCAAGGCATATTATGATTCCCACTCCTATTTTACAATGCATAATCATAAATAAATTCAGATTCAATAAACCATTTGAGACTTATAAACTTGTATTTCACATGCTCATCTTTGATATATATGTTATCATAGATATTTATTTTTATTTTTTATCTCATTTTTCTTTGTTTTTTGTGAAATTTACATCTCTTAGTCACACTTTACTATCATGATTATTTTATGTTATGTTTTCTAGTTTTCTTACACCTCATATTTGGCATTTGTTTCCATTTTATCCTTATATATCTCTTTTATTTTTGTCTTTTAATGTCATCATTTACCTTAGTAACTTTATGATTATGTCCCCCCACTATTTACAATTCACCTCATTGGTGTTCACCTTATGAGTTTTAGTATAAGACCATGGATAGGCCCTGGCCTTCCTCACAAATTATCACATTAATACATATTTAAGCCACTTTTTGGGATGAATACTACTTTCATTGGTTCTTGTGCTAGATCCATTATAGGTTAGTATGAATTCTGTTGTGACACGACTATCATAGCATAGTTTTATCTCTTTCATATCACTATTTTACCCCCTTGTGATCATCTATGAGCATATTCATCATTGCATCACTTATTACATAGATAGATCTCTTACGATCCCTATATTTCCCTTATTTACTTTCATTTGAGGTTCAGATCAGTTAATTTTATGATTCCACACTTACTTGTGGGTAAGTCTAGGAGTATTTAGACACCTTTCTCTTTAGGTCCTTTTCTCTAGTAACTAAGTGTAATATCTCTTGTGTTTTTTATATTTAACACTCATGTTTGGTTATCTAAATCCATATGGAGGAGGAGGAATACAAAAATCCAAAACATGTTAAAAGCCAAATCATAAAATAAAAACAAAAGGGAATTATCCAAAAGGCAAAATTTAACATTCTCAAAAGTTAAATCACACTAAAATACATGATTTAAAGCACATCTCTTTCTTATAATTGAATTTAGAACTCCATAGTTGGCCTCACAATAGAGAAAAGGTCCATTGGGGTGTGGTAGGCCAATATATTAGAAAAGGAGAATTAAAAAAATATTTTAGTGCTACCTAATTTATCATGTAAGTACCCAATATTCATAGAAGATAAATGGTTTTGTAATGGGTCCTAAGGAATGGGGAACACATTATGTGAAGGTAGGTCCATTTTAATTTTCATGCATATAGCCTTTATGAGAAAATCTATATACTTTACTTGTTAGCCCTATATTTGTGTTCTTTAGTCAAATTGTCTTAAGTCCTTGATGTTGATATTTCTTAGCCTTTATCACTTTCCTATTGTGTCTCATTATTTCTAAGGATTTTCACGTCACCCATGTGGTGCCTCACATTACATATTTTCACATCATATTTTCATTATATTCCCCTTATTAAATATTGATTTTAGCTGATCACACCCCTGATCACATCTACCATATTACTCCTCTTGGTTTATATTTTGTGAGTAACATTGTAAGACCTTTGATAGTACTAGGCATTCCTCATAAACACCCTTACACCATTTTATTACCATACCATATCAGTTACATACTATTCATGTCATTAGGTGGTTTTTTTTTTCTTACATTGCCTCTTAGAATGAGCACTAAGTTTGAATTTTCATCCTTTAGATATTTTGATTTTCATTTCTACATCATGCTCTTGTTTCATTTTTTTCAGACTTCATTTACCTTACATATGGCATTAGGCATTCTTACATGTTTGTCTTACATCTTGAATTATATTTCATTTTCACTTGTTTATGATTTATTCACCTTCATTTGACATACTTGTCTTACATATTGAATTACATATCATTTTCAATCATCTAAGTTTTTATTTATGTTTAATTTCATATACCTTTATTACATGACCTTACCTATCACTTACCTACATATCTTTGTTAAATTTTTCTTACATTGATATTTCATTTGTAATTCATGTTTTACATGCTTCCCAATGTGATTTAGTATGTTCTACATTTTTTCCATTTATGTTTTACATGCTTACCAACATGATTTAGTATATTTTACATTCCTTTTTTCCATTTTTATTTTACATGCTTTCCAATATGATTTACTATGTTCTACAATCATTTGTCATTAATTTCCCATCATTTTATCATTTATTTGCCTTCAATATTATAACCTTACATTAAAAATTATAATTCACCAATTTTACCAATACCATCATATATTTGTATTTAATAACTCTTTTTCCACTATTATATGCCTATATTCCAAAAAAAATATTTTTGGCTATTTTTTGTACTAATCTCTATAGGTTGCCTAATGTTATTCATATTGGTTGCCTTCACTTTTATTGTAGTATACTTATTTATCTATATCAATAAGTTAATTAAGGTATGTCTTTTTCAATTATGTCCTTTCATTTATCTTTTTTTCTCCTTACTACATTTTATTTAGTATCAACATTATGTGTTATCATGTTCTATTTTCCAAAACACCATCCCATGTTGCACTCACATGACACATGATGAGATTTGAGTGGGGAATATGTATACACATAACATTTTAAAATGTTTATCACTTACTAATACTTTTTATCTTGTATTAACCCTTGATTTTCAATCTCGTTGAGTGCATTCCTTAAGGGGTGTAATGGGAAAGGGGTGGGTAGACCATTGGTGCTTCAAGGATTATTTTCCTTTCTCCACTTGTTATCTAAACACTTGTATCCTAAAATCCATTTCCATAATATTTTTATCATCTATTTCACACTCCTATAATCATTTTATACTTTCATTTACCTTTTCCTATCCTAAATCCCCTTTTAGTAGTTTTTAAACAATTAGTTGAGTCAACCCTATATTATTTTTTCATTAGACAATAGTGTTTATGTAATTAATTTTTACCATGGGTTAAACAATACCAAGTTGACTAGGTCAACCCTATCAGCCATAAAAGTTTTAAGGGTTTAAGGTTAGAGTTTCCTATATATACAAGTTTATTTTTCCATTATTGAGAGAAGTGAAGAAGAAGAGCTATTACACATTTGCTTATCCACCCTTCTACTTAAGGAACAAGTTTAGGGTATCATTTTTTCTTTAGAGATACATATCTTATCTTGTGGATAATTCTTTTTAATGCATTGATAGGTTGTGTATCCTAGAGCATATTTATCTTTGTCATCCTTACATACCATAATAACCTCTTGTGAAGAACCTTGGCCAAGGGAGAGGTTGAGGCTCAATGGGTTAGTATTCAAAGGTAACTATTCCTAACTTTAATTCTCCTTTGTAAGAGTAGATATATATGAATTTTTAATTCTCTTTCAAGCATTCATATTCCATATATATTGACATGAGTATATGTCTACTATGTATGTTTACTTTTATTATTTTTAACCCCCACTTTCTACCAGAAGATTTGGTGAACACTAGATTAGATTTTATTTACTTCTTATTAGTTTAGTGAAATATCATAACATAGGACTCCATTATGGTTATTTCATGATTTTTATTCACTTGAGGCTTTGTAACCACCCATAACATTTTTTATTGTGATAAGAGATCCCCTAATTAGGTTTATCAGATCTTCATATTGGTCATGTTTCTGATTATCAAATGTGTTTCCAATCAGAAGTGTATTGTATGATCTATCTTCTCTAAGTTAGGATTGATTTATAGACATGATGCATTTATAATTAAATAGACATAGGGTGTGGGATCTATTAGAGGATTTTAAAGCCTTCAACATCTAAAGTGTGACTAAAAAAAGAAACAAGCATGCAAACATATTAGCATCAATGGGGACCTAGTTTGATATATTATCTAAGTTGAGTAAATAAAAAAATCAATCACATGTTAAGGTGTTTGTAAGACCATCCATTCCTAACAATGAAGCCAATTGGCAAGTTTTTGACAATGATAAAAAAATTTCTTGTTTTTTGCAACAAGAGGTTGAGTTTTCATCTTCAAATTAGAATAACTTACAAAATTAGTATGGAGATCAAATAATCCAATTGAAATCAAACAAAATCCATAATGGGCTAGTCACCCTTCATACTATCATCCATAAATGATATTTCATGAGGAAAGGTAAGGTAGTCTTTTCCACTAGTGAACAGAACTATAAAAAAAGTTTACATCTTCCAAGACAAACTTCTCAAGCTTGGGGAGGTCAATACTAAGGATAAAAAAGTTGCATTCATTACACTTTGTAGGGAGTTTATAGAGGTGTTTTCTAGGGAGTATATTAATCTTAGGGATTTTGACCCTCATCTTGATTAGCACACCATTGAATTAGATGAAAATGTAAACACTTTGAGGTAGAAATAGAGGACTATCAACTCCAAGATAGAGGATAGAGGTACTCATGAGAAGAGAGTTGAGTAGGCTTATTGAGTCAAACATTATCTTTCCAATTAAAAACTCTTCATGGGTTGCCAACTTGGTACTTGTAAGGAAGAAAATTTGTGAGATTTGGTTGTGTGTTTATTTAAAGGATTTGAATAGGGTATAATTGAAAGATAATTATCCTTTCACATTCATAGATCATATATTCTAAATGGTGGTTAGTTTAGAATGTTTTTCTCTCTTGGATGGGTATTCAGGGTAAAACCAAGTACTAGTCAAGGAGAAATACTAGTAGAAGATAACATTCACCACCAAGTGGGGGACTTATGCTTACAAGAATATGTCTTTTGGTCTCTCTAATGTTGGTTCCACATTCCAAATAAAAATGGACATGGATTTCTAAGGTATACTCAATCAGATGGTACTTGTGTAATTGGATGATATCATAGTTTTAAAAAAAAGGCAAGTGACCACTTAAACCATTTGAGACTCATTTTTTAGAGGTGTAGGGAGTTTGGTATCCACTTGAACCCCAAAAAATGCATGTTTTTAATTCATGAATGAAAACTATTAGGTTATGTTACCTAAAAATAACTACTATCCATTGACCCTAAGAGGATAAGTGTCAACTTGGCCTTGTCTTTGCATCAACACAAGAAAGGACTTCAAAGATTCCTTAAGAAGATAAATTATTTGAGGAGATTCATACCTGATTTTGCACATTTGGTCAATCCTATAACAAAAATGTTAAATAAGAATCAAGTCTTCTCTTAGCCAAAAAAAGGCAAGGTAGGTTTTGAGGATATCAAGTTATTCCTTACATAGGCAACAACTCTCTTGAATCTAGATTTTTCAATATATTTATACCTATATGCCTTTGGTAATGTGGAAAACATATAAACTATGCTCATGCAATATAATCAAGAGGGTCTTGAGAAACCAATAATTTTCTTTCGTTAGGGGTTTGAAGGCTATAAATAAAGGTATAATTTTATTTAAAATCAAGTGTTAGATGTTGGGAGATCATTATAAAAATTAGGTCTATGGTGTCAAATAGTAATATTCATCTCATGGTCTCCCATAAAAGTGTGAGAGATTTACTTTTGAGTAGAGATCTAAATGAGAAGAGGGCTAGTTAGATCACCAAATTCATGGAGTATGACATTGTGATCAAGGTTAATAAGTTAATGAAAGGTAAAGGTTTTTGTGAGAACTTGGTTTCTGACCTACAGGTGGAAAAAGAGACTACTCTAATGATGTTAGATGGTCTACAAGTAGTTGCAAATCTACCCTCCAATAATTGAATTCAAGATATGATTAGATTCTTAATGAAATTTGAGTGTTCTCAAGGTATGGATAGGACTAAAATAAGATACTTAAAACTTTAGTCCATACCTAATGCCCTAGTTGATGGGGTATTATTCAATAAAGACCTCAATAGAGTGTTGCTTAGGTGTATAGGTATTGATCAGGTAAATATACTCTTGGAAAAATTCCAAGATGAACCTATAAAAGGTCACCTTGATCTAAGGAAAAAATATAAAAAATCATGATGGGTGGTTACTATTTGTCTAATATTTTCAAATATGACTACACATAGGTTAAGAAGTACCAAAAGTGTGATCTTTTTAGTGGTAAACAAAGACTAGTAACCCTTCATCTTAACCCCATTCAAGTAGAACAACCCTTCATATAGTGGGGCCTTAACTTCATAGGTATGATAAAACCACCTTATTATAGAGGGCATAAGTGGGTACTCATTGCCACTAGCTAATTCACCAAGTGGGTGGAGTCTATTTCTCTAAAAGAGGATAACAAGACAATAGTGTTGGATTTCTATGATAACATTGTGACAAGGTTTGGGGTACTAATCAATATCAATTTAGATAATTCTTTGACATTTGTTAGAATGAAAATAAGTGAATTGGATATTTAACTAGGTATATACCTTATCACATCATCTAAATACTACCCCTACGGTAATAAGCTTTCTAAATAAATAAATAATAACTTTATTAATATAATCAAGAGGACCATGGATGACAACTAGAGAGTATGACATACTAGTCTAAGATTAATCTTGTGGGCTAATAGGGTGACTCCCAAGAGTGTCATTAACAACTCACCATTTGTCCATGTGTATGGAAGAGTGACCAAGATACCCATATCTCTTAAACTACCAAATCTAGAGATAGATCATCAAATTGAGTGGATGGAAAATGAGCACATGGGTGTGAGAATGGTAAAACCCATGGAGCTTTAAGAAATAAGAAACCTTGTAATGAATATGATGGGATCACATCAACACCAAGTTAATAAGTATTTTGACAAGAGAGCCATGGAAATAGTTTTTAAAGAAGGTTATCTAGTCTTAAAGTGGGATGCTAGCAAGGCTAAACTAGTTAACCATGCAAAGTTTGATAGTTTGTGGAGTGGACCCTACCTGATTCATGTCTACAAATAATATAATGCCTTTAATATTACCAAGATAGATTAATAGGTATTACCCATAATATTAAATGGGATTAATGTAAAACCTTGTTATTAGAAGCAATTTTTATCCATTGTATATATTAGATTAGATTTTATTTTCCTCTAAGTGCTTCATGCACATCCTCTTATGTTGTGTGTTTCCCTTCCCTAAGTGCTTTGAGCACATTATGGTTTTATTTATTATTTTTCTTGATATTATGAGAGTTTATTTGAGAGGTTGGAAAACTTGTTCTCAATTGAGGAGGATTTTTTATGACTACATAAACCTAATGGATAGGCTAGGATGACTAGTTTATTGCATAGACAAGCATGCAATCCTAAGAGGTCACTAGAAATATTGGCCAAAATTGTCCTATTTACCAAAATTTATGTATATAGACTATTCCATTATCTAAAATCATTAATTGAACCTTTACCTTGATGACTAATCTTTTTCTATTCATGGATTAATGATCCAGTGCACTATCTTGGAGGGTATTCACATGTTGAACTAAACTAGCTCAGGAGTATATTAAATGGAAAATACAAGGTAAAGGGATAAGATAAGATTCATGTTCTCATATTTATTTTGAATATTTTCTCATATTTTAAGGTAAGTCTAGAAACTTTAAGGTAAATTCCTAAAATGAGGTTTACACTGCAAGTGCTAGATCAAGCTAATTTTCATGCTTATTCACCATCTAGTGGAAAATATGAAGTGGTGTTCAAAATAAACAAACTATCAAACACTTTAGAAAAAGATTCAATATGGCCTAAGCACATTTTTACCAAGATTCAAGTGGAAATTGAATATTTTTGTGTACTTTGTAACTTTTGAATGTTGAAAAGTCCACTTAAATCTCTGCCTTCCCTCCCAAGTAGAAATTGGATATTTCTTTGATCTTTGAAACTTTGAAAAGTTGAAAAGTGAACTTAAATATTTTATTTCCATCCTAAGAATAAACCAAATATTTATGTGCACTTTATAACTTTGTAAAGTTTCAAAGTGCACGTAAATATCCACTTTTCCTCCTAAGAAAAAATCAAGGATTTTTTACACAATTTACAATTTTGTAAAGTTGCAAAGTACCTTTAAATATCTACTTTCCCTCCCAATTATAAACTATGGATTTCTATGCAATTTAAAACTTTGTAAAGTTACAAAGTGCACTTAAATATCTGCTTTCGTACCCAACAAGACAAGCAGGAAATGCAAGGTTACAAACATATTACAAATTTACGAGGCAACTATAGAAATCTGCATTTCTACCTATGACACCCATTCACCCCAAAACCATGATAGAGATTCTATCAAAATTTTTGAGTGCTTTAATAATTTAAAACCACATCAACTTTTGGACTTAGATCATTGAATAATTCAAAGCTCTAAAAGCCAATTTTGATCAAAGAATATTATGAAGCAAAGATTAATTAGTCTCTAAGGACCATGGAGGTTTTTTGAAATAAATGTACTCATCTTCTATGTTCACTAAACAAACATGGTGGTTGAGGTGCATTTATGGATGATTGGAATCTTTCTCTTCCTTCTTGTCTTCCCTTCTTTATATATATATATATATATATATTTCCTTCTAATTGTAAATAGACTCTCACTTGACAAGGTCAAAACATGAGAAATTTTGTAATAAATAATCTTTAATGAAATAATATCCTCTACTTTACCTATCTCTTTTATTAGAATTTGTGTTCTAGATAGTTTGTGCATGACTGCCTTATGAAGAGGTCTTTTTCCTTAGTTTTTGTCCTATCTTTATTTCCTTTTTATAAGTGGATTAAGATGTTTTCAAGCCTGAGTTTGTATTTTTCTAGTCATAGGGAAAGGTATAGTGTGAATATTACCATTCTTCTGTGCTTTACTCTTATTATAAGGCCTTATTTAGAATTATTCATGTAAACTAGCTAGTGTTAGAGATTGTGTGAGGGATATTTAAGCTTCCTTTGTGTTTTTTTTGAACAATTAGGAGTGTCATTTAGTTTGGTACATAACCCTTTTTATGATTTTAGTCATTTTATATAGCTCTTTTACCCATTTCCCAATCAAAATCAATAGTTTAGGTGATCTACCAAGAGTAACCAACCTTATTTGGAGGTTCAACCCAATTAGAGGATGCCAACCTACGGTTGATCCCATTGTGTGGCTAGGATTGAGAGATCCTGAAGAACCATCTCACAGGGTGTAATTCCTTGTAACAATAGTTATAGGGAAATAATTAACATGCAAATTAAATGATGAGGTCACCCTGTTGAAAATTCCATGAGATTTTAAATCAACAACATTCAGTTTCTAATTTGTTTTTTAAACCCTTATGTGACTACTATGACTTTGTTATGTAGGTTTTGACATCTTTCTAACTTAGACAATAACTCAAGGAAAATTTCAATCACTTAATTTTCAGTGCTTAAAAATTACATCCAAACTTAGATTTAGATGCCTTAAGAACACTTTATTCTTTTCTTTATTACAATGCACTTATTCATTTCATTATTTGTTCATAAAACCTTACACCTATGCTTTCCCCTTGTCCCCTTTAAGGATCATGGCTGACCAAAAAAGAAAATTTTACTTGTTTTTTGGTGTCTACTTGAAGAAAAATCATGTATGCTCTATCCTTTTTCATAAGGACTTGAATGAATCATAAATAACCACTTCATTATTTTATCTTTACTTGTCTTAGTGAGCATGATTTCATTACCTCCTCATAATTTATTTCAGGGCACATTGTCTTGGGGTTTCATCTCCAAACATTATACCAACTCCATTTATCTAGTGGGTTATATAAATTAATCATTTTATTTATTAGGATAGTGGTTGAGTGGTTAACCTAACTTATCAAATATGGTCTTAAAGCATGCAATGGTATATACATCACACTCTAGTAAATAATTGATGGATGGAATGGTTGTGAAAGGGATGAGATCCTTTCATAATAAGATAAATAATTTATCATCTAATTGATAGGTATATTATTTCACCGAAGTGTTTTTAGGCCCTTCTAAATTATTTAAGAAGGCACAAAAAAAATAGATTAATTTAACCCAATCAGTATGGATTATCCTACCAATACCTAGTTGCCTTTGCACTCTAATTTTTATGCCACATAAAATTTATTGAGATACAGAGGGGGAAAATCACTCTAACTTAATTCACTCTTTATCTATTGGATTAATATATTATTTAATCTTAAGAATTGGGATATCAAAGGAAGTTTGGTGGATAGTATGCAAACCTTATGTTAGTTTTTATCATAGGAGCATGCACTTAGGCTCTTATTATTTACTTACATTTTTTGAGTTTAAAATTTCATTGCAAAAAAAACCAAATCCCAAATCCTTTCAAAAAAATTCAAAAGCTCACTTTCAAGTATTCGATCTGAGGATAATTAGTTGTCACTTGAGTCTTGTTTATTACTTGGGCTTGAGTGTTATAATGTTTACATTTAGATTGTGTCAATTGGATTAGATTTAAGTTTGATTTAAGAGTTTTACCTACATGAAATTTTATAAACCCATAATTTACACATTATTACCTATTTGCACATTAATGTGTTATATGATTCACATTACCATTTTATACTTAGACATTTCTTTCAATGTCACATCTATCATTTGAAATAGTACCCATTGTCTCACATGGTACCATTTCACTTCTATTTTTGGACTTAGATTTTCTTACATTATCTTATTCTCTAAGTTCTTAGACCATTCAATTTTCTTCTAGATTTAATGATAATATGACTAAATGCAACCACGGTCTCATTATCCTTTTGTACAGTACTGACATATTTTGGACTTGTACTTTCTTGTGTTAGCCTATACTGCAACTCCAAATATTATGTTACCTTCTTCTAATTTTATGATTTTTACCAACTAATATCAAGTATCCTAAAGATGTCACTTCTTTTTATTTATTTTTGTTCTTATATTATCCAATCCTTTCTAGTTTTGAATTTTAATTTTTCATGTACCAAACTATTTCTAAAGTCCCTAAGGACCATTTGATAGTGTTTCAAAATTCCTAATTGAACAAAATCTACATTTAAATAATTTATAAAGTATGGGTACTATTCCAACCATGTATACGTATACTTGTAGTGGTGTCTCTTATGGTTCTATTTATGAGGACTAAAATTTTTATGATGGAAAACAACATCCTATCATGTAGGAATATATCCCTCCCATGGTGGGATCAATCCAAGATAAATACACTAATAATCAACTAATTGAATACCAAGATAAGGCTCTCTTGAGACTAAAAGAATTAGGAGCTAGACTCCCACCATATTTTACAAGAGAACAATTACATACCCTTATTTAAATAGAAGAGCAACAATATGGACTAGTTATCAAAAAATAATAGCCTCACACTCAAATGCCAAAATAAACCATTACATCAAAAAATAATAGCCTCACACGCAAATGCCAAAATAAACCATTACTTATTATATAAAAGGGAAAGTTCTATTAGTGGATTCTTCCCAAATAGGTCATATTATTGCATTCAGTATACAATAAATTAGTCAACACTATACATAACATCTTTTTATTAACTTAATGACTTATTTAGTTGTGACCTCTTTTAAAAATGCCATGTTTGTATAGTAAAATCAATTACTTGAGTAACTAAAACAAGTCCAGGTTAATCCTAAACATGAATTATAACCCTTAACTCCTTCTAAATAAGTTATGCTAATGAATGTTTTTCACCAAGTTACACTTAATACACAACACACATTCTTCAACCATTAGGAAGCCATTTACAATGTGTGACATGTACCTAATACTTCTCAATAAATGGTAGATCACTCCCAATAATAAGTTTCTAATAATACACCACCCCAAAAAGTGGTGGATAATTTGAAAAATATTCAACCAACCTATTCTAATTCACAAAAGCAAGTTCTACTTACAAAATAACAATGACAAAGTTTTCTTTTAAATTAACACTAGGTTACCTAAAACTATAATATTCCCTATAACTCATAGCAATAGATTATTTGAAATTAGAATCAAGTACATAGGGATTATCAATAAAATATCTTAAACCAACAATACCATAAATATTCCTATGTGCATCAAAACCAATAATAAACACTTAATCAAGTACAAAATTTAAGGAATAGGGTATGCATTCACAATATGACTACATAAGGAGGATCCATTCCTACCTATTCCAAACCTAACCTAACCTTTCAGTGTATGTGTAATGATAAGAACCATCTCCTTCTACCTTAAATTTATCCAAATATTAAAGAGTGAAACACAATGAAGGGGGTAGTCTTGAGGCTTAAAACAAGAAACCAAATAAAAAAGTACAAGTTTGAAGAGATATACCCATATCTATTTGACGTGATTATTCTTTAGGTACCCTTCCCACCTCATTTTGAGGTGTTGTAATTTGATAAATATAAATATAAGGGTGATACTAGAGATCATATACAAGCCTTCTTCATTACATTCCAAGAGGTAGCCTATAGTAGTGTGTACTTATTACACTTATTTCCATGTATCTTGGATGGACAAGCCTTAGAATGGCTCCTTAAATTTACAAAAGGATTGATAACAAACTTTTAATGATTTATCATAAAAATTCATTAGATAGTTTTCTTACAACATAAAAATGATCTAATAGTGGTTGACTTATGTAAATCAAAATAGAGAGAAGGAGAAAGCTTCATAACATATCTTCAATGGTGGAGAGAAATATATAGTCACTTTCAACACAATATGCCAAATAGATATCTAGTTGATATCTTTTTATATAATTTGTGCCCCAAAGTTACTCATAATTGAGACTCATTTAACTAATTGCATTCAAAGAAATCATTGATAAGGGTGTACAGATTGAGAAAGTGCTTATTTATAGACTATCAAAATATATTCCTAATATCAAACATCAAATAAGACCCAAACACCTTTTTAAATCAATATCACTGAAAAGCCTAAATCCTTTAATAAGAACATGAACATGGTGGATAATGGTGTTACATAACCATGACATGTGCAGATAGTGTAAGCACTGCCTTATCAAGATGCACCACCAAATCCACCACTCTTCCTAAAAAGATATCCTCCACATAGAAGATATGTTATACATAGGCTAATTAATAACTTAGGGGAGCCCATTTAGTCAGTATTCAAGAAATGAGTTGTTACCAACATGATTATTTGGCCTATGCTAAAACATTTCTTGAGGATTATCCTAAACCTGACTGATATCTTGAAAATGAATTATGTGACTTTCATCATGTTCTAGGCCACACAATTTATATATGTGTGTAACTAAGACACATTATTTAATATTTTCTGTAGAATATAGTAATTAAACTAGACAAGAGAACTCCTAACATAAATGATGATATGTGTATCTACAAAGATCCCTATCCAAAATAACAACCAAAATCAAAGGATAAATTATAATGAGGACCAAGAGAAAATTAAGTAGAAGAATTAGGGTCACAATTAGAATCAAAATTCAAAAAAAAATCATAATCAAGATCATGACATCCAAACCAACCAAATTGACTACCAAACCATTTCATATGATTAAAATAACACCATAGGGCATATTACTAGTAATCACATTACTGCCATTAATATCAAGTCCTCTATACCATCCAACATTGCCCAAAACTTTGGTCCTTATATTTTAGGATCAACATCCCCTTCTTTGGGTAGTTTTTCACTAATTTATATCACTTCACTTGTGCCTCAATTTCTATGGGTTACCATTCCTAGACCTATTCATTGCTCTAATTAAATAACTCCCTCCTGAATCAAAGTTGTGTAGTTGTAATTACATGGCCAAAAGTTATCTTCCATATCCCTTTGCCTTCCTACAACATTAATTCTAAGATAAAAATTGTACCTACCAATACCAATCCTAAACCAAACATTGTACCAACTAATACCAAATTATCTTATTCTATTGTTGAAAACCCATACAATATTAGTGCAAAACTAAGAAAAACACTGCACATATATCTATTCTATATCTCTTATGCACATTTGAAGTTCACATGACCATACTAAATTATTGATTTCAATAATTTACTATTCATATGCCATTAATATTGACTAATTATAAGAAATGGTCATCCCTTGGTCCTTTGTATAACAATCTCTTATACATTAAACCCATTATTTCCTAACATAAAATTAAATAGGTTATTATAGACAATAAATCTAGATTAAACATAACATAATTTAAATTAGTCTAGATGTTAGGGTATATAGTATTAGATATGTATCCAAATACCATCACCATTAAATCCTATGACAACTTATAATGAGAGTTTAAATGAACTATTTGTTTACCTATCATTACTTGGCTCATCACCATGACATGTCATTGATATAGAACTTATAATCTAATTTTTAGTCTGAGCAATCCCTTCCACCCTACATCAATGCATAAAGTTCCCCCATTTTAGTCTAGTGGTTACTATTTACAATGACCTACAACCATACCAATATTATAAAAATCTATAATCTAAGTATGGCAACTACGCCTATTGTCCTATCACTGAATTAGAATGTAATAAAGGTAAGGGAGTGATTTAAAAAAACTGCCAAGTCAAATTATATTTATCCTAGTGACCTTAATTTTAGTTCTATTAATCCATTTCCTATAATCATGTCCACCCATTTCACTTTTGAAAATGATGGTATTGCCATGTATAAAATTCAAGATGCATTTCACATCAACAAATTACCTAAGTATCCTAAGTCTTATGGATATCATAAAACCTCTATGAATCATGTTAGGAAAAACATGATTTGGTAGAATAAATCCAAATCTATTATATATGATCCACTTTTATTTGTACCTAATACATCACCTAATCAATATTGGGCCACCAGTGCCTAGGGAGATTGGTTATATGGTGACTACTTTGATAAATGATTTTAGAGAATTAAATACCCTATACCTAATAAAATCATGGATGGACTATAGTATAATATAAAAGGATTGTTACCAAACACATGAGGTATTATTGACCATGTTTTGGTCACTAAACATATAAGGAATCAAGGTCTTGGATTTACACCACCTGGTGTGACCCCATATATTTTGAAATTGATACCACTTTCTCAGTTGACAATAAAAATATTGAAAGCAATGTATCATCCCATTATAGTGCTTACAATGATATATTATATATTTATTTATTTGATCTTAATTCCATCATGAACATTACCATTGATTATCCACTTTCTCTTCATCATCCTGACTGAGTTTATTTAGACTAGAAATATTATATCGTACCATTGAATAACTTTTAGAATCAAGAGTCTATTAATGAGTTCATGGGAATTCAAGAAGGATTTCTAGTTATCAAAAATAATTATTTGACTTTCATTTGACCCTAATACCTATTTTAGAGAGAAGGTAAACTTCCTTGGTCATGATAAAAGTAAAACATCAAGATCTTCAAGTGAAAACCTCTTTAAGGCACCTTTAGATTAGGGAAAAAGTAAAGAGAAAGATAATACCATGAGTTAAAACCTATCATATGCATTATTTTATGGGGAAGTTCATCTCTCTCCTTATGAATAATAGTGTTCACCTAGTCTAAGAATTACCATTGGTTCAAACATTAGTTTTGAAGAACATCAAGTTTTTTAGTGCTTTGCTCAAGATTTTACTAAATTATTTTCCAAATGGCTATTATGTAGCATAGAAAATTTAGGTTCCCCATATATGGGTGAAAATTATGATCAAAATGTAGTTAAATAATATTTTTTCTCTTCCTTGCATATTATTATTGAAGATGGATCAACATTATTGGTTGAAAATACTACATAGGTCAACATTGGTACATATGATGTTGCCAAGATTGCTTATCTAGGCACATCCCTCACTAATGAGGAGCATGAATTCATTATTACCATTCTAAATGATGTAATTGATATATTTTCATGGTTTTATTTAGACATTCATGGTCTTGATCCTTCATTAGTGGTAAATCAACTTGTTATTCATACAGATGCCAAACCGGTCAAACAAAAATTATGGAAAATGCATATAGCCATTTTGATAAGAAAAAAGTTATTAAAATTACTAGAGTTAGGGTTTATTTGACCACTAGACTATTTAGAGTGGATATCTAGCATTTTCCCATTCAACAAGAAGCCATAGGACATTTGCCCATATACTAATTTCATAGACATTAATAAGGCATGTCCTAAAGATGATTTCCCTTATCATAGCATAGTGTTTTAACATTTTAGGGTTTAGTTATGTAGATCTTATGTTTGATTAAAGGGATAAGCACTCTAAATTACTGAAATAATATGAAATAAATAACCACTAGTTTAATATAGATTTTGGATTTTGTTTACTTTATAAAAATAGTAATAAATATGTGAAATAAAGACTTGTCTAGAAAACACCTAATATAGAAGATATCAATGTTAAAAACTAAGATAAAAATTAGTCTAAGTGTTGTAAACTAGATCCCTATGTCAAATCCTCTCATAGATAGTAGGTCTACACTTGGACACTATCACTATGTGGCTATAGAGTCTTGAAAATGGAACTAGTGTCCTCTATGTAGGACTGCTCCTAAATTTAGAGTACACTTGTGCCTATGTTTATGGGTTCTATTCCCACACACATGAAGTTTAAAAATTTGTATTATGCTTACAATATTTGATTTATGATGTAACCCCTAATCCTCCTTAAAAGTAAATAATGAGGTAAAAATTGTGTTCGTCAGTAGGATAGGATGGACATCCTTAACACCATGCTATGAAGAGGTTTGCCTACATAAGAATACTCTAATGAGGGATCAAGCTTGATGTAGTTCTCCCCACATAAATATTGGTGAAAGTTCAAGTGATGATATAATGATAGTGGTAATGAATTCCTTAAGTGTGATTGAGATTGGAAATCTATAAAATCTCAACTTAGGACAATTATAAATGGTAGCATGTAGACGCATGGTAGAATAGGGATTAATAACTTTGATTGTTCTCAATTTGTTTCCTATTTGAATAGGTCTTTTAAATATGGAAAAAATTCTAAAATTCATGTATTCATAGTGTTTTATAAATTGTGCAAACAATAAAATATGTGTATCCCAACCTTATGAGGGTTTTATTTTTGAAAATATATTTATTCAAGAAAGTTAAGGAAAAGGACATTAGAAAATTTTGGGGACACTAGTGCCATGTGCCTCTAATTTCCTTAAAGTGGTTCTAATGTCCAATGGGTAGGCTATTGGGCACAAAAGGCTAGGATCTATAAATGAGGGTCTGAAACTATGTTGTAGCTAACTAGGGATGTCTATGGTCTCCACCAAGGCTAAAAAAGTGTGATAATAGGCTTAAGCATAGGTCTAAAGATAATATAGAAATAGGTTTTCTCAAGTAGCATTCTTAGATCTCAAATACCACTTTTAAGTTATTACATTTGCCCTAATTTATGTTATAAATGTAGTAAAGTGAAATGACTAGTAGAAAGGAAAAAATGTAGACACCTAAAATTGGCCACCAATGGCTTCAGCCAAAATTTAGACCAATTCTTACCAACCTTTGAAAATTAATCCTAAGAATCATTAAATGTCCCAAATTTTCTTTTGAATAATTCATCAAAGCTTATAATCTCATTGAGACATCTCTAATTACGGTATCCTACTATAAGCAACAAAAACATCTCATGGATCCATCTCTAATCATCATATGGGATCACAACATACAATTTGGCCTATAAACCTATTAAATAGGGCAAGTTCACACACAAATTAAATCAATTCTTGAAAATGCTAAAAAAAAATCACAAATAATTAAAACTCAAAATCTAAATAAATTCCTAGTTTAATTATCCATGAGAAATTAATGAAATTCTAAAAAAAGAAATTTAAAAATCAATAATATCTTAGGTTTTAATAATACCTTTTTGTGAGTTTTCAAATATCCTAAAATATCTCACCCATGCCTATTGATTGAAAATAATGAGGTTTTGACACCTTTTAACTCTATTGGGTTTATTTAACTCACATAGGCTAGGTTTGAATCCATTCCATGTTTAAACTACACTCTAACTCACCTTGAGTTGGGGTTAGTTACAAAGCATATAAATACAAGCATTTACCACTTCATTTGGAGAGTTTGGATAGAGTAAATTTGTAATGTAGGTTTTATAGAAAGAATGGAAACAATAGTGTTATAATGATAAAATAATAAGCCAAAACATCAAGCCATCAAGAAATATTGAATCCAACCATGGTGATAAGGAGGGAAGGAGATAACCAAGTTCAATTTCAATGACTCTTTGAGCAAGCCACATGACAAATCATTTGGAGCATTAGAGAAATGTAAGGATATTCTTGTTCTTTACATTTTAGTTGTGATTTTCATTTGATTTTATTTATTATGTTTCTCATATGATCTAGGCTAGAGATGTTAGCATGTTAGTATGTACATTTCATTATTTTATGTTCTAACACAATATTAACATCTTCTCTACATCAAATTCCTATGATCACAAATGGCATGCTCAATGGGAGTGTGAGCACCCCACATTCCAGGAATACCAAGATGTAACTCCTAAATTTTCAAATTAATGCTTGAATGTCATCAAAATTGGATTTTTTAACTTTATTTTTATTATATTTTAAATTTTTGTGCTTACTTGGATCTACAAAGCCACTAACATTAGTCAGGCATAATTGGCATCAGTTCTACCTAACTATCATCAGTTTTACCTAATTGATATTGGTTCTATGTAGATTCTATCAATTAAATGAAAGATAAATAAACAATTTAAAAACTTTGATTTTGAATCTCTATGACACTCATAATCATTATTTCTTGGTTTGATTGTCCTATATACTCTCTACTTAATCATCTCCTTGTAGGTTTTGAGAAGTTTTTATCTAACATTAAGATAACTAAAGTTTGTTGACTCATGTTGGTTTTGCCTTTGGGTTTAGAGGCAACTCATACTAGTCCTTATCAACTGATATTGGTTATTACCAATTAACATAGGTTTTCTTGTAATCATTATTGATCATAGGTGACTGATATCAATCTCTGTGTTCTTAAAATATGAAATCTGAGAGTCATGTTTTGAAAGTTTTTCACTCATCCTTGATTGTGCTTCAAATCAAGAAAGAAACTATCTAACCATTATAGGTCCAAGGTGGGAATAGATCATGAATTTGTAAGTTTATACTAATTAACATTTCATTTTGGGTATTTAAAATGAGTTGGCCTAAATCTTGAATATTTGGTTTTAAGTGCTTAAAATGAACATAGGTGTTTTTCCTTGAGTTATTTTATGCAAATTCTTACAGGTTATAAAATCAAGCCAAGGGGCCAAACAACATAATCAATCATTTCATTTAGTGAAATTAATTCACACTCATTTATATTACAATTTTATTGAAAGTGTTTGTTACTTGTGTGTTTTTTTGTGAAAATTGAAGAGTGTGTTTGTGTTCTCCCCCATCCCCTATAGGGAACTTAGATGATCAAAAGTGACTTTTCACTTGCAATTTGTGCCTAGTCCAAGTTGTGGAAATAATTTTTTCTATGCTCTCCCCAAAACCCATATGGTTTGGGTGATCTAAAAATAATGTCTAAAGTTTTTCCACTTAGTCTTTAATTTTTATGCAATTTGTCTCGTGAAGGGGAGTTCATCACTTATGCACAAGTTCTTTAGGAAATCATTGACCTAGGGTTTCATCTCTCAACATTGTTTTAACCCTGATCCATGGTAGGGTATACAAATTAGGGTATTCATTCTCTAAGAGCTAAGGGATTGAATAGCCAACCTCTATCATAATGAAATCTTGAGTCAGGTCTGGTTAACTAGGGGATTCCACTAAGTAGTCCATAGATGGAATCATTATATAAAGAAATATACCTTTTCATACTAAGTCAACTAGTATGAACTTAATTGACATGATGCTTATCTAGTGTTAATCACACTGGGGATCAATCTAGATGTTTGAAAACTATAGTTTTAGTCAACCCCATTTGGTCAACCTTGTCAATTAGTAACTTTTCAACCAATCCAATCATTTGAGGACAAAGATATATTAAAAACTAGTATTTTACAACTATTTATAAAATAAGGCTAGAAAAACCAACCAATAAATGATGTTTCTATTGAACTAATAATTTTTTATGAGTTAACTTGTGATCAATCACCTTTTGATACCATACTTGTTGTTGAGTCTAACTCTAACAAGCCAGTATTTACTGAGTCACTTATTAATGATTATAACTACCTTTGGGAAAATCATTACCTTGATGATATGCTTATTTTTAAATAACCTCCCCTTGATAATCCAATCTTTGAGGAGTTTTCACTTGAACTTTTTCCCGTCATTAAGGAGTCTCACTTTGAAAAATTAGTCTCTATGAAATCCATTATGCCATCAAAAGTTTTTCCTTATCCCATACCAAATATTAAACAAGACCATTGTAGTAGAATCCATATCAGATGAAGAATTATAATTATAATTATGTTCTATTCTTGAACTAGTATTAGATTTAACATTAGAAGTAGAATTAACATTAGTCTCAACATCAAATTCAGAGTCCCTTGAGTTGGAATCAAATTTAGAATCATAATACATTCATGGTTAAAATATTTTTTATGCATGCCTCATAGACTAATTTGAATACATTTGTGACCTTTATATGGTTTTTGAGGATGATTACTTTAGCCTAGACATAGGTTCTCCTAGTATATTCTATGAGGATTATTCTACCTCTTCCCATTCCATTACCTTTCCACATGCCATTACCACCAACCAACATAACCATTATATTGACATTCCATCTACCACAAGTGTTGATTGGGACTAATAAAATCACACCTTTCTCAACTGCATCTATGGTGACATATCAGTTGAAGAATATCAGGGAGGGAAAGACCACATTCATGAAAAAAATAATAATCTCCTAGTGAAACCTTTCAGAAGGCACTAAGTGTAATATCCCCTCCAAATAGGAAATATAACAACACAAAAAACTCTGAACAAAGATATAATTTCTGTTGAATAAATTCAGAATGATAACAATAATATAGTCTTTCAATAGTAAATCACAAATCTTATCACTTGTCCTTCTAAACTATTACAATTACAGTCCTCTCTTATGCATATAAATGTGAAATACAGTCTTGGAAACCCTGGCTTTGCAAATTTGGAAGTGCAAATTGAATTCTGGAATGGCTAAGGTTGCTGTGTAAAAACACAGTCACCGTCATCGATAATACTACCGTTGTCAGTGGCTAATACTACCGTCATCGGTAATACTGCCGTCGTCAGTAGAAAATATTGCCATCATCGGTAATACTACCATCGTCGGTAGATAATACTACCGTCGTCGGTAATACTGCCATCGTCAGTAGCTAGTGGATCTGTACGAACCTGTACGGACTTCGTACGACCGCCAAATTGGGCACAACTTGCCTATTTTCAACCCTTGATCTGAAAATATATGTTTCTAGCATAGAAGATCTCTAGCTGTATAATTTATTGAATCAAAACATAAATAAATAAATACTTGGAATATCTGTAATAACTTCTGTGTGAAGTTATCTCTCAACCCTGTAAATTCTGTGATAACTTTTGGATGAAGCTATCTCTCAATTTGGCAATAGATCAGCTGATATTACACAGCCTCTTAATTGCACACACTGAAGAGGGAACGTTCTCCAATGCAAATGGAATCGTGGAACCCTAGGCTCATTCTTCACAGAAGAATTCTTCAGAAATCAAAATCAATAATCAATGGCTTATCAACAATGGCCTCCATGAGAAACCCTTATACCCTCAAAAAGATATGCTTGCCCTAATTAGAGTTTCTTATATTAGAATTAAGGTTTCTAATTAAAAATAGGCTAAATAATTAATATTTGATTAAATCAATCAAATATTAATATCTCCCTCAATACATGTCAGATCCTCGAACAGATCGAAGCTAGTGAATCAGGGAGTGATTCCGCACATGACCATATCAAAATAAAGGTGCTCCGCTGCATATCAAATATCCCTAAAAAGTAGGAGCTTAGGCCAAAAGTGTCTGAAAGAGCCTGAATGAAAACCAAATGTAGAAAAACTCTGCTAAACGAAGCCCCTCCGATCTCCATCAAGACCCTCTAATCATCCTATCAGCCTACGAGGATCGCATAATAGGCTAACCATGAACTCAAAACATGTCAACTGAAAAGGGGACATGACAATCTACCCCTCCTGGAATTGCTTGCCCTTAAGCAATCGCTGAATGACAAATCAATCAATCCACTTGGATCCCAAATGTAGTTAGGATCTCCACCACTATCAATTAACTCGGACCCCATGCCATGTCCATCCCAACTCTCATGTAATGGTGTCACATCATCTCTAGTACTAAGATAAGCACCCCAATATCCAATCCATAAATGAAAATCAGCAAGCAAACTCCTTACCTGAATAATATCTAAAACTGGATTGTGAAGGCTAGAAATAGTCATATCATCATCAACCTGTGACCCAAATGTAACAAAAAGTTGAGTCCTCACCACATGTGACAACTCCTGAATTGGACTCACCTCAAGACCAAGCTCGTTCTCATACCTCTCCTGTGTTGGTGCTAATGTGCACTCGTCATCGCCCTCTATCATGTCATGTGGTATAGGTACCTCCATTTGATGAAAAAACATATATCTGAAGCTGCTGCCCCGTATTGCCTTAAGGATATGTGTCATCCCATCAACATTAAAGAGAACCTCCATGTCCTTGAGACAAAGAGTAACTTCCTCAAATGAATGAAGCCACTTCATACCCAATACTAAGTCTATATCCCCCATGTTTACCATATAATAATCAGCCTTGAACTCATAGTTGTTCAAGCGCAATGGGAGGTCTCTAATCATACGCTCACACTTAAGAGTGTGACCATCGGCTACCTTAACACTGATGCCCTCAAAATCTACGGTAGTGAGTCCATGCTTCTCCACAAATCTAGCATCTATGAAATTATGTGTGGCTCCTGTATCAAGAAGGGTGATAACCTTCTGCCCTGCCAAAACTCCACGGAGTCTGAATGACTCATCCGATTGAATGCTGGATATGCGTGCCTCCTATAGGTGAAGCTCTAACTCTGCCTCTGCATTAGGCCCTGAAGCCTCTACCTCTACCCCCTCAGAACTGATCTGCTATTCGGAATCCTCAAAATCTAAATCCTCATAATATACCCACATCATACGATTTGCCTTGCCCTTAGGCCTCAAAGGAAAATCGTGATGGATATCATATGGACCTTTGTAGTAGAAGCAAAGCTTCTTCCTGTGTAGATCATTAAGCACCTCATGATCCAAAGGTGGTGCTGCTGGATTGGCCTGTGAATCATTTTTAACCCCGGATTTATCTATGTTAAAATTCGGTCTCTTTGTATCCCCGTGGGAGTGTTTATGGTCTCTAGATGAAGAAGCACCTCTAGAGTTAAATTAATTGGATGGGGCTGCCATCTCCATACTCTGTGCCTTATTCATAGCTACCTGTAAAGAAGGAGGATCAAAGGCTTTGATCCAACCTCTCAATTTTTCTGTCAATCCCTCTATGAAGAGAACTACCAATCTACGCTCTAAAATATTGGGCACCATGACTGCCAATCTCTGAAACTCACCAATGAAGGACTCCAAGTTACCTGTTTGTCTCAATTGTGCCAGATCTCGAAAGTAAACCTCGCGATCTTTCCTATCAAACCACTCAACCAATCTATCCACAAAGTCTTGGTACTCTGTTACCTGATTATGCTAAAGTGTTACCATACCATGGTACCACCAATCATGTGCTACTCCATCCAAGTGCAAAGTGGCATATTTGATGGCCTCTATCTCTGACATTGGTCTCAATGCCAAAAAGGTGTCAAGCTTATGAACCCAAGCTTGAGCTATCATCTTGCCGCTGCCGTCAAAATTAGTCAAAGAAAGCTTACCAGTAGCCTTCTTCAGCTCACTGAACTAAACTCTAGGCCTCCTGTCCTGTCTAACCAATCTGTAGTGCTCTCTCCTAAGATTGACAAAATGGTCAAAGGTTGTCTGCTCTTGAACATGAGGAGGTAATAAGTCCCACTCATCATTTGCAGCCATGTAAACATCTAGAAATGTGTCATGTCCCCTTTTTCATGGACATTGACAGGCTTGATGATTAGCCTATTATGCGACCTTCGTAGGCTGATTGGATGGATAGAGGGTCATGATGGAGATTGACTTGGCTTTGATTTACAGAATTCCTATAGTTGGCTCTCATTCAGGTTATTTTAGACACATTGGGCCTGAGCTCCTATTATTTAGGGATAGTTGACATACAGCAGAGCACCCTTGTTTTAATATGGTCATGTGCAGAATCACTCCCTGGTTCACCAGCTTCAGACGGTTTGAGGATCCGACATGTATTGAGGGAGATATTAATATTTGATTGATTTAATCAAATATTGATTATTTGGTCTAATTTTAAATTAGATATTAATTAATTATTAATTAATTAATTATTTGGTTTAATTTTAAATTAGATATTAATTAATTATTAATTATTAATTGGTCTAATTTTAAGACCCAAATTCTAATTTAAGAAGCCCAAGTTCTAATTTGAGGAATTCTAATTTTAGAACCCCAAGTTCTAATTTGAGGAAATCTAATTTTAGCAAGCACACCTTTGGAAGGGTATAAGATTTCTCATGGGAGAGAGTTTGGAAATATGCATAGATTATTGATTTTGATATTGAAGAAATTCTTCTGTGAAGACTGAGCCAAGGGTTCCAGGATTCCATCTCTAGTGGAGAACGTCAACTCTTCATTGTGTGCGATTCAGAGGTTGTGAAAGATCAGCCGATCTATTGCCAAATTGAGAGATAGCTTCATCTAGAAGTTATCACAGAGGTTTTAGGTTTGAGAGATAGCTTCACCCAGAAGTTATCATAGTATTACAGGTATTTGAGAGATAACTTCACACAGAAGTTTATCACAGAGCTTTCCAGGTATTTCTTGATTTAGTTTATGTTTTGTTTCAATAAATTATACAGAGAGAGATCTGCTGTGTTAGAATAGTATATCTTCAGATCAGGTTGTTCAGCAATCAAGGGTTAAGAACAGACAGGTTGGCGGCCGTACTAAATCCGTACAGGTCCGTTCAGATCAGCTCAGGCTGACCTCGGTAGACAGAGGGCTTCCAGTGACCGACATCAGTCGACTGAAGACCGACGTCAGCAAAAAGCCAACCAACAGCGACCGACGTCAGCGATATATCGACCGACGACGGCGTCTGTGTGTCGACACAGAAAGGCCGAGACCCTTCCATATTCAAATTTTCACTTCTAGTTTTGCTAAGCCAGGGTTTTTAAGACTGTATTTCATATTTATATGTTTAAGAGAGGATTGCAATTGTAATAGTTTAGAAGGACAAGTTATAAGATCTGTAATTTGCTATTAAGAGACTCTATTATTGTGATCATTCTGAATTTATTCAATAGAAGTTATATCTTGTTCAGAGTTTTTTGTGTTGCTAGAGACAAAAGGAGCCCCTAAGTAAGGGACATCACAGTGGTATCAGAGCCAAATTCCTGCCATCCTGTTGGATATTTGGGACAAATCAGAGCTAATGTCTAGCCATCCTGTTGGGTAGTTTGGATAGATTGAATCAACAAAGCATCATAATGACTTCATATTCTCAGAGACAATGGGACAATGATATGAAGAAGCTGGAACTAAGTTTGAAGAGGTTGAATGAATCTCTTTCATATCCTACATCCAGAAACAAACCCACACGGTATATGACAGCGAATGAGGAGTGGGAGTTAGTACCAGCTCGAGTTCAGAAGTTGTTGCCTTTTGATCGCTTTGTTAAGCTGAGGAGAGAGCACTACAGATCACTTAGGCGAGAGAGCAGCATGTCCTATGATTATTATGATTATTATGAGATAGGAGATAGTGAAGATGAGGATGAGTTAGATGCTTGCACTCAGAGTGTGGAGGTGTGCTTAGATGTTAGTGCACTGAGGGTCGATGATCTCTCAACTATGACAGAGATTGTAGAAGAGTCCCAGGATCCTATTATTGCAAATGACACTCAGGAGAATGCAGTGGACAGTTTTGAGGACTTAGTTTCACCGGTTGTTTCTTTCGGTATGGAAGAGTTAGACAGTGATGCTACAGTTGTTGATACTCCATATTTTGATATGAGCTTTGGAGTTGATTCATAGAGTATGGATGGTAGTATTACAATGGTCAGTGATTCTGAGTCTATTCTTTTGGACCATGCATCAGAGGAGTGTGGGAGACAATCTAGCCAGTGCCATCATGTATCTAATCAGCTGAGAGTTAGTGAGCGAGACATTTCCACCGCTTGTAAGCATTTCGATGCTGCTCATCAGTTGTTAGCAGTTTATGGATGGGGTTCTCCTACTAGCATCGAGTAGGGAGGTAGTTATTTGTCCTTGATAGAGATCCACTCTTTATGGGAGGCTATCCAGATTCTGAGATAGGATTATATGCAGTTGGTCACCGACAGAGATTATCTTATGGAGTGGGGTCGCACAGCATATGATGCATTGTTGGTCGAGGAAGATAAGGTGAGTGAGCTTACTTAGCAGCTAGAGGTGACTTCTGAGATTCTTGAGACTACGCAGTTAGCTTATGAGGAGTCATAATTTCATTTGGTTGAGATGACCATGGAGTTAGAGCATTTACGGTCTTCACCAGCCCCAGACTCAGAGGTTAGTACATTGAGTGTTGTTGGTGAGTACGTTCCTATAGTTGTAGCTGAGGAACATGTTGTTGAGGCTGACACACCAGTTTAGGATTTGGGAGTACCTGGTTTTGATGAGTTTGGGATACCTCTCCAGATTGATTCTTCTCACACAGATGACAGTGTGGTCCAGTTGGTTATGCCACCTTTACAGAGAGATCAGTTGTGGTGTGTGGGGGAGTACATTGATGCTTACACATATAATTTTTACTGCACGGAGTCATTCATGGAATATTTGCTGGATAGTGCAGGTGTTCATCTGGATTCGCATAGGGTGACAGAAGGTGTTCTCATCTAAGGTACTGGTGCTATTAGCAGATTGGGTGGGGAGATTATAGGGATCCTATCTACTATGCTACCTCACAAGGATTTTGAGGTGGGGTATGCTCATTATTCTTCTTTTGATCTAGAGAGAGAAGATTTGATTTCACACAGGTGTAGATCGGCTCCAGTTTCTTACCATCCATTATGGGATGGATTGGCACCATCTCTTGCAGATGGAATTGGCAGTTTGAGTTGTCCATTCTACTTTCGTTATGATGCTTCGAGAGTTTGGTTCTCATGTGTTCTTGACTATGGCAGTTGTGCTCTTAGAGTTTGGTTGAGTTGCATTCACCAATTTGATTTTGGGTTCCTCTTTGTTCTACTTCTGCTGATGTTGCAGGTACTTGCATTGATTCACAACAGTGTAGAGCATAACTACATTTGGGATCCAGGTGGATCGAGTAGTTCATTGTTCCGAGATTGCTTGGGGACAAGCAATTTCTGGAGGGGCGAATTGTCATGTCCCCTTTTTTGTGGACATTGACAGGCTTGATGATTAGCCTATTATGCGACCTTCATAGGCTGATTGGATGGATAGAGGGTCATGATGGAGATTGACTTGGCTTTGATTTACAGAATTCCTATAGTTGGCTCTCATTCAGGTTATTTTAGAAACATTGGGCCTGAGCTCCTATTATTTAGGGATAGTTGACATACAGTGGAGCACCCTTGTTTTGATATGGTCATGTGCAGAATCACTCCCTGGTTCACCAGCTTCAGACGGTTCGAGGATCCGACATGTATTGAGGGAGATATTAATATTTGATTGATTTAATCAAATATTAATTATTTGGTCTAATTTTAAATTAGATATTAATTAATTATTAATTAATTAATTATTTGGTCTAATTTTAAATTAGATATTAATTAATTATTAATTATTAATTGGTCTAATTTTAAGACCCAAATTCTAATTTAAGAAGCCCAAGTTCTAATTTGAGGAATTCTAATTTTAGAACCCCAAGTTCTAATTTGAGGAAATCTAATTTTAGCAAGCACACCTTTGGAAGGGTATAAGAGTTCTCATGGGAGAGAGTTTGGAAATATGCATAGATTATTGATTTTGATATTGAAGAAATTCTTCTGTGAAGACTGAACCAAGGGTTCCAGGATTCCATCTGCAGTGGAGAACGTCAACTCTTCATTGTGTGCGATTCAGAAGTTGTGAAAGATCAGCCGATCTATTGCCAAATTGAGAGATAGCTTCATACAGAAGTTATCACAGAGGTTTCAGGTTTGAGAGATAGCTTCACCCAGAAGTTATCATAGTATTACAGGTATTTGAGAGATAACTTCACACAGAAGTTTATCACAGAGCTTTCCAGGTATTTCTTGATTTAGTTTATGTTTTGTTTCAATAAATTATACAGAGAGAGATCTGCTGTGTTAGAATAGTATATCTTTAGATCAGGTTGTTCAGCAATCAGGGGTTAAGAACAGACAGGTTGGCAGCCATACTAAATCTGTACAGGTCCGTTCAGATCAGCTCAGGCCGACCTCGGTAGACAGAGGGCTTCCAGTGACCGACATCGATCAACTAAAGACCGATGTCAGCAAAAAGCTGACCGACAGCGACCGACGTCGGTGATATATCGACCGACGACGGCGTCTGTGTGTCGACATAGAAAGGCTGAGACCCTTCCATATTCAGATTTTCACTTTCAGTTTTGCTAAGCCAGGGTTTTTAAGACTGTATTTCATATTTATATGTTTAAGAGAGGATTGCAATTGTAATAGTTTAGAAGGACAAGTGATAAGATCTGTAATTTGCTATTAAGAGACTCTATTATTGTGATCATTCTAAATTTATTCAACAGAAGTTATATCTTGTTCAGAGTTTTTTGTGTTGCTAGAGACAAAAGGAGCCCCTAAGTAAGGGACATCACAAAATGGGTTATTCCCTACCTCCTCTGCTGATGCCTCTGGTTCTTCTTGAACAAATGTAAGATGGGTAGGTCTATCAGCTATTCTGGAGTGAGTCTGCTATGGTCTCTGATTAACCGTAGCACTCTTATCATCTCTTTAGCCCCCATTCTGTCCATCAGGCACGTTCATATCCCTTATCATAGTCATAAGTGCCTATAGTGTCTGATTCATCTGTTGTTGGCTTGTCATCATAGCATAGTGAAATTCTTTGGTGCCCTGTTCAGCATCATACCTATGGCCCCTAGGTGGGCTGCCCTCACGTCTATCACTCATGATGATCGGTAGCTGATCTAACACCTGGGTACCTTCAAGTAAGGCTTTGCTACATGTGTTATACTTGTGTGGTCCCAACTCTTGTGGCTGCATAAGATCTATACACCCTCAGGCTGGTAGGATTTAGCTCTGATACCACTGTAATATCCCATCCAAATAGGAAATATAACAACACAAAAAACTCTGAACAAAGATATAATTTCTATTGAATAAATTCAGAATGATAACAATAATATAGTCTTTCAATAGTAAATCACAAATCTTATCACTTGTCCTTCTAAACTATTAGAATTTTAGTCCTCTCTTATGCATATAAATGTGAAATACAGTCTTGGAAACCCTGTCTTTGCAAATTTGGAAGTGCAAATTGAATTCTGGAATGGCTCAGGTTGCTGTGTAAAAACACAATCACCGTCGTCGATAATACTACCGCTGTCAGTGGCTAATACTACCATCGTCGGTAATACTATCATCGTCGGTAGAAAATATTGTCATCATCGGTAATACTGCCGTCGTTGATAGATAATACTGCCATCGTCGGTAATACTACCGTTGTCGGTAGCTAGTGGATCTGTACGAACCTGTATGGACTTCGTACGGCTGCCAAATTGGGCACAACTTGCTTGTTTTCAACCACTGATCTAAAAATATATGTTTCTAGCACAGAAGATCTCTAGCTATATAATTTATTGAATCAAAACATAAATAAATAAATACCTGGAATATCTGTAATAACTTCTGTGTGAAGTTATCTCTTAACCCTGTAAATTCTGTGATAACTTCTAGATGAAGCTATCTCTCAATTTGGCAATAGATCAGCTGATATTCCACAGCATCTTAATTGCACACACTGAAGAGGGAACGTTCTCCAATGCAAATGGAATCCTGGAACCCTAGGCTCATTCTTCACAGAAGAATTCTTTAGAAATCAAAATCAATAATCAATGGCTTATCAACAATGGCCTCCATGAGAAACCCTTATACCCTCAAAAATATATGCTTGCCCTAATTAGGGTTTGTTAAATTAGAATTAAGGTTTCTAATTAAAAAATAGGCTAAATAATTAATATTTGATTAAATCAATCAAATATTAATATCTCCCTCAATACATGTTGGATCCTCGAACCGATCGAAGCTAGTGGATCAGGGAGTGATTTCGCACATGACCATATCAAAATAAAGTCACTCCACTGCATATCAAATATCCCTAAAAAGTAGGAGCTCAGGCCAAAAGTGTCTGAAAGAGCCTGAATGAAAACCAAATGTAGAAAAACTCTGCTAAACGAAGCCCCTCCAATCTCCATCAAGACCCTCTAATCATCCTATCAGCCTACGAGGATTACATAATAGGCTAACCATGAACTCAAAACATGTCAACTGAAAAGGGGACATGACACTAAGGGATAATCAAAGTTTAAACTCAGCATCTTCTAGTGAAACCTTTTTAGAGTTGATAAAAGATAATCAAAATTAAAATTAAAATTTCTTTAGTGAAAATTTCTTAGAGGTACTATGGGACAATCAAGATAACTTCATTGGTGAAAATATATTTGATGTGTTAACAACTAAATACAATAGTCCTTTAATACTTGATGAATACAAAATCAAATATCAAATCAATATAGATTCCAATCTACAACATAATCATATGGTAGCTACTCTCAAGCCCAAATAATATAAAAATATGGAGGTCTTATTAAGAGCATATTCATAAGTATTCGACCCCACCACATTTAGAGTTATGTTGAATCTAGAATTAGTAACATTATGTGTGCATTAAAATCTTGATCTTTATTTGTTTCCCAACCATTATACATTCCATTATCATCCACCATTACATGACAAAAATAGACCTATCATCCATTGTTTTTTCATATTTACCATCCTTGGCCGCACTATCATTTGTAGAGGTTACAAAGATACCTTGTCTCAAATTTTTAAGGAAACAAAATCAAGGACCAATAAACAACACAACAAAATCATTTACATCTAAATATACAACTAGTTTTTGATAGAGTTTTTATTCAGAAGAGGTGTTGGTTAGCAATTTACATAATTGATTATTATGGTTATGTAATATTCTAATTAGGATGTGCATCTCCAAATTAAGAGGAACACCAGAAGTAGGACAAAAATAAAAACCATACCATTTCCATTTTACATATACATTGTCATTTTCATTATGCCATTCCTCTTTCCATTATTTCATACCCCATCATTCAGCTTACCACTTTTATGAAACCCTTTTACCATATTTAACCACTCTTTATACCATCATCATCCTAAACAATGTCATACCTTATATTATCTTACCATGCCATATCTATTAAACCAAAGCTTATTTTTAGCTATCCTACCCAACCCCTTTTTGATCTTGGTTCCTTTGGTTTTTTCCACACATTTTGCAAGGGAATTCTGACCTAGTTTCAATAGTTTTATAATTCCATGTTTAAATAATAGTCTATGAAAGCTATGTGATAGTCAATATGGTAAGTTATCATTCATTTAAACAGTGATATTGATAATAACTATCTATGGGAAAATTAGTATTTCACCTTGTGTTACTAATTATAACAACCTATGAGCAATTTAGTATCAAAAATTGATGCTATTATTTCTTAATTATAACTGCCTATGGGAAAATTAATAATAACATATTTTACCATGCATTATTGCATCACCTTGCTATTACTATTCTCATTTGCCTAGAAATTTGTCATATTTGAGAACTTGTTGTGACCTAATGGGTTCTCACCACCTTTTATGTGGGTATTAATAATATGAATTGAGGTCTTTTTGGGACTACATAGGCTATACTAGGTTTACGTTGAGGTCAAATCAGTTCCCCTTTGCCATATGCTCTAATTGTTTTGTAATCAACCTTTGCCATACGCTTTAACCATTTTTCAATCAACTTAAGCCAATGCTCTAACCATTTTACAAACAATCATTTATAATTTTTAACTCTCTCACCATTTTTTGAGCATAGACTATTTAGTATGTCATCATTCTTTATCAAGTTGAGATACATAGAAAATTTCAAAATCCAAAAACATTTGTCCTATCTAAGCCTAGTTAGTCATTCTCAATCTACCCTACAAGGGCAAACCCATTATTAGGATGCTTTATATTGCTTTTTATTTTAGGTTTTTTCTGTGTTAGTTTATTTAATTGTTCATTTATTTGATTACTTATTTGTTTAATTTCTTTTAGTAATGTTGCCTTGACTCATTCTATATATGTTCATTAGGTGATTCCTTGCACATTATTCTAGAGTACATCCATATTCATATGTAAACATTATCATCATGATTTTTATCATTAGTTTGTTTTATTCAATTATTTTTTGGATCATGAGTAAGTCCTTATGAATATCTCAACAAATTTCTCTTGGTGTTTTATCATGAGGCATACCATCACATGTTATAACAAAAATTAGTCTAGGAAGTCTTACAAGCGATGGAGCCATAGAAGTTTCTACTTGGTAACCTTGAAAAATCCTCCCACCCTCCTTGATTAAATCAACTCATTAACTATTTTGGTTATATCAATACTAATAAGAATGAGCATCTCTACATTAGTAGGTATAGTCAAATCTTTCCATTGATCAATTCTTACTCTTCTATTCATCTCGTTCATCATTATGTGCATACTCATATTCATAATTATGTGTGGCTTATTAAATCATTAGACCATTACATATACATTTACATCCACGCATATTTAATCTATACAATAGGTTATATCCTTAAGTTATGCTTTCCAAACTACCCTATTGAGGTATAATCACATATCATTTTTCAATCTAGTCATTATTTTAACTCATCAACCCTAACTAGGGAATATGTTGTTTCCAATAATTATAGCTACCTTTGGGAAAATTAATGTCTCAACCTTTATTGTTAATTATAACCTCCTTACTGAAAATTAGTACTTTCTTAAATTAATGCATGTAAGTATTTTTATTTATTGGATTAATATCACCCATGGGTTAATTCAATCCCTCTTCTTGCTTCTTTTCGGAGGACCATCCATCAAATATATGATGTCCACTCACTCAAGGGGGAATTATTATAGGCTTCTAAAATATTATTTGGAACTTCTTCAATCATCATCTTCCTTTAGGCATACATGCCTTTTGCATTCTTTGAGAAGACATTACTATGCTTACAATTGCAACATCTTCCTAAACATCATTATAGGCTTCCCAAACATTATTTGAGCTTCTTATTCAATAATCATATTTTTTAGGAATATACGCATTTTTTTCTTTGAGAATATGTTACTGTGCTTATAGCTTACAACATCATCCCAAACAAGGGTAAACTTTAGACACCTAAAATTGGGCATTAATGGCTTCAACTAGACTTTAGACTAATTCTTACCAACTTTTTCAAATTAAGCCTAAGAATCACTAAACATCCCAAATTTTATTGTGAATCATTTATCAAATCTCATAATCTCATTGAGACATATCTAATTGGGTTATCCTATCGTAATCAACAAAAACCTCTCACATATTCATCTCTAATCATCATACATCATCACAACATGTAATTTGGCCTATAAACCTATCAAATGGAGCAAGTGGACACATGAATTAAATAAAATCTTAAAAATGTTAAAAATTCTAATCATAATTAATTAAAATTATAAACCTAATTATATACCTAGATTAATTAGCCATGAATAATTATTTAAATTCTAAAAAAAGGAAATTCAAAAATCAAGAATATCCTAGGTTTTCATAATTACCTTTTGTGAGTTATCAAGCCTTTACAAATATCTCAAAATATCTCACCCATTCCTATTGATTTAAAATCATGAGATTTTAAAACCTTAAAAAAAATTTGTGGTTAAGTAACTCACTTAGGTTAGGTTTGAACTCATTCCATGTTTAAAATACACCCTAACTCACCTTGAGTTGAGGTTAGTTTCTAAATCTATAAATACAATCATTTGCCTCTTTATTTGGAGAGCTTGGATAGAGTAAAGTTATAATGTAAGTTTTTATAGAAAAATTAAAATAAATAGTTTTATAATTCTAAAATCATAATCCAAGCCATCAAGTAAGCATAAGCCATAAGCCGACCATAGTGCCAAGGAGAGAAGGAGATATCCAAACTCCATTGCCAAAGACTCTTTGAGCATAACCTAAACAAGATATAAAAAAATCACTTGGATCTCTCAAGGAAGGTAAGAAATTTATCATTCTTTGCATTTTAGTTGAGTTTTCATATGTATTTTGTTCACCATACTCCCCCTGAGATTTAGGCTTAGAAATGTTAGCTTGTTAGTGTGTTGATTTCATTTTTTTTAATGAAACTAACACT
The DNA here is from genome assembly GCA_037957365.1 of Torreya grandis. Lineage (NCBI taxonomy): Eukaryota > Viridiplantae > Streptophyta > Pinopsida > Cupressales > Taxaceae > Torreya > Torreya grandis. The sequence goes on from JARHVA010008106.1 coordinate 167,812, forward strand.
TATTCTAACCTCCTCTCTATTGTTTAAATTCCTATGACCACAAAGGAATGTTATGGAAAAGGACATTATCATTATTTTGGGGACACTAGTGTCATGTGCCTATATCATCTTTAATGTGCTGCCAATTTCTAGTGGGTAGGCTACTAGGCACAAAGGGCCAAGATCTAGAAATGAGGGTGTGAGACTATGTTTTAGCTAACTAGGGATGCATGTGGTCTACAAAAAGGCTATAAAAGTGTGATAATAGGCTCAAGGATAGGTCTAGAGATAATTTACAAATAGTTTATCTTAAGTATCACTCTTAGAACTCAAATACCACTTTTAGGTGTTTACATTTCCCCCTTTATGTTATAAATGTAATAAAGTGAAATGACTAGTATAAAGGAAAAAAAAAACATGACTGGACTTACCTAAGAAGTGAAGCCCATGAAACAAAGTCTAAGTATGTGAAGATGTGTCTGTGTATGTGAATCTAGGTCTATGTATGTGAAGCATGGTCCAAAGCATGCCATGTAATGATATGTGGACAAATAATTCCCTACTAGATATCAAAAGAAAAAGAACATGCTAAAAAAATAAGCAACTAAGTAAAATAATGGTGTTAATAACCCAAGTTATACCATTTGAAGGATATAATTCAATTCTACTTCAAACTTGGACTAACATGGGATTGACCTAAAGGTTGTGGGTTATTTATAGTTAGACTAAACCTCTAGATTATTGGGCTAGCTCCCCTGATATATGAAATTAAACTCTTTATATAGGACCTATTTATATTGGGATGAAAAGAGATAGGATGAAAACATAAAAAAGAAAACCTACTGTAGGGGTGGTGATGGACCAATCTTCACTTATCCTATCGTAACTGATCTTTAAACATACTTATGAATTTAATGGAAAAAATCAACTAACCAAGATTCTTGACATAGTTCTCAAAATGAGTATTTCATATGGAGGTTAGGTAGAAGGTCTACAACTTGAAGGCAAAATAATTTAGGTCTACATAATACACTATCAATCAACTAACTCTTCAACACAACTTTTAATTATAAAAACTTCACATGACCTGTATAGGGTGACAACATAACACTAGGTGGAATGAATGACTTGAAAAAGAAGATGAACTTCATAATTTTATGAAAATCAACAATAATAACACACACTAATTCTAATGAAGTCTACAATAGTCTTTTATCTATTGATTCAAGGTGCAAAATAAAATTTTGGTAGAGATTTGATATACCCAACTAAGGGATTTGAATCAAGCCCTTAAGGATTGAATTTATATAATTGTGTAAAATAGAGAGTAATTTTTTCATGTAAGTGGTCATGAATATTCCATAGAGGTCATATAGTAGTGAGAACATTCTCCCTCACTCTCTTGTGTGTTATTTGAGTGGATAGGTACCTAAAATGAGATATTTAGAGCATTGATGTCTACTTTTAGTAAATATTGACCAATGAAGAGTCCATTAATATCACCTTTAGCCAATTCCATTTCCTTTCATCAGTTACAAACATTGAAAGAGGTCTAACTGTGCCTTTTCAATGAGGCATTAAGTGTTTATCCATACTTGTAAATTGAACATGTTCAATAAACTACCCAAATTAATCATAATGTCCAAGGTCATGGATATTTATAACTAAAATAGGTAGTTATATATGTCTTAATATGTCTCATTAACTCTATGATGGCCTTGTAAATCCATTATCACCTTCATCTTGTTGGTTAAATAGGCATTTTATGCTTGTATCCTAGTCCATTATCCATTAACTATTTGGATGATTGTGAGAGTTGAAACAAACCTTGAAACTATTTGATTAGTCTTGAATAATACCTAAACCAACATTATACATCATAAATTGGACCATAAAAATAACTCACAATTGTAAACTTATCCTTCTTATATGATTAGGCCATCTTGACTAACTTTTATAGAATGGCTAATTGGTGAATGTTAGCAGAGGCACTTACAAGTAGGTAGGTGAATAATTAATGATTTTATGAGGTAAAATAAGACTCAAACTAGAACCTATAATGACTAGGAACCTACATCCAAGTTATTAACTTCTCTTATTTATTAAAACCCTAAAAAAAAACAATTTATGAAGGTGTCTAACACTGTCCATACAGACCAGTACCCTAACAAGAGCCTCCTCTAAGTGGGAAAGATGATCTAAGTATTTCGCAAGTGGTTCCAATGATTTTGGATGCATTTTATCCTAATTATTTATAATCAAGTCCTTATTTGTGTTTTAGAGAAGTTTAAGAGGATCTAAGACTATCAATAATGGTTCATAGAGGTTGGGGTCATAACCTCTAAACTAATTACACTAAACTCATATATATAAAGAGCCTCATCTATTTTGAAGTTATAAACCTCCCATGCATAATTTATATATAGTTATGAACATGTGAATTTGCCTTTTTGGTGAGAAGCATGCATTTTAAGTATTATCTAGGTGTTTTCATGCTAGAATGACCATTTATGGCACCTCCCCTTCAACCAAAAGTGACTTAAACCTCTAAAACAACTTGAATATCTACCCCATGAAGGTTTTAGGTGTCTTCCAATCTAATTTTTCCCTTTGTTCTTTCTCCTAAGTAGCACTATCTCAATCAAGGTGCTAGATTAGTTAGCATAATTATAGGTTTTTGGGTTTTGATCTTAATTTGGAGATGTGAGGTATCTATCTACTGCCTTGGACATGTAAATAACCCCTAAGGCCCCTTAGATTACCTATGTTGGCATCATCAAACCATTTACCTTCTATTTATGTAATAATGTCTCTTAAATGGACACCCAGGTTTATTTTCAAGGGTAACTATTTTTAAAGGTTCTTATATGTCAAAATTTTGAGATCATTTAGGAACTTCGAGACTCTATCTTACTTTAAAAACCCATGGTATATGAAAACCCTTTTCAATTCCTTGCTTATAAGCTCAAATTAGCTTTCTCAAGCCTGATCCATATAACATAACCCCTACGCATGCTAATTAACAATTAATTTGAGTGCTTAAAAGACCCAAGGATAGATTTAGGACCATTTCTTATCTAAACTATTACATGTGAATATGTTAAGAGGCATAATTCTTTCATTAGGTACCATATAGGGTTTAAGAAGGGTTTTGAAGGTCCACCATTTTAATGATGGTTCATATAGTATAGACCTCCAAAAAAAACTTATTTTCATGAACCTTATATCCCATTAACCCCTTCATCTCTCCTAAATAACTTAGGATCCCATGAAAATTGTGTGTGGAGATAGGAGTGATGGAAGGTGTGCCTCAGTATTTCTATTAAGTAATTTGAGTAGGCTAACTTCTTAGTGCTCATTCATAAAATTCGGCCCCTCAATTACTTTCATTATTTTATGGATTTTGAGTCCAAAGGGGTACTTAATTTCCTTTAAGAGACCTAGTCCTAGGTGTATACAACCATAATTTCATGATGTACATGAATTAATCCTAAATCAGATAAGATAGAGAACACCTACACTTCTAATTAGGTATACACTTATTAAGCAAGAGCATGACCAATATGGTGATCTGCTAGACCTGATTAGGGGATCACTTATATCACTTGTCATGACATATCATGCTAGGAAGTTTTCCAAAGCCTATAGTCTAACATAATCACATAATAAACCTAAAATTGTTCTATGATTTGATATTTCACTTATGCTAACAAACAAGAAAGTAAACTTTTCTAATAAAAATAAAATTAAACTAATCTAGTATGCACCAAAGCTTGTGGCACAATGTGAGGGGTTAGATACAAAGTAATAAAATATGTATAGGGAATTTCAAATAAAGTAAGTATGAGTAACACCCTAATACATAGAAATGAAGAGTAATATTATTCAAGCCAACACTTATGCTACTTATATCTACTAAAAGAGAGGAGAACAAAGTTATAATATACTTAATTAAATGTAAACCTATCATGATTAAATCTCTCCCTTAGCCAATGGGGATTTGTAAGAGGTTGTTGTGGTTCATAAGGATCACTTTGTTAGGACAAAGCATCCAAGACCTATTCGCAAGACTATATCCTCCAAAATAATAAACCTAAGCTAAGAATCCTCAAGTATAATGATGGAAGAGTAGATTATGAATAAGCATGAGTGAATAATAAATCTTGATTACATATTCTAATAATTACCAAAATGAACTTGTATATATATGAGTATCTCACCATAAAATCATTCAAAGATGTCGGTTGTGGTAGGTCGATTAGGTTGACCTAGTAAATTATTGGGATAATGTCTAAAGTTTTTGTGAGGTCAATCAAAAATATATGAAACTAAAAGAGCTAAATTGGCCCTATAATACACTAGGTTGACCAAATTGACCTAGTGTACTAGATAGGTTAAAAGGGTAACAAGGAAGGATAAGAAGAATAGAAAGAGGAAAATACAAGAGGAATGTACAAGGGAGGAGAAATAACTTAGGGAAAGGATTTAGGAACTAGTTGGATTAAAAATAATATGGAAATAAGGGGAAAAAAATCCTCCGTAGAACCAAAGGTCTACCCACCCCTTTCCTAGTGCACCCCTTAACATATGCACTAAGAGAAATTGAGTCACGATGGGTTATTATAAGATGTAAAGCATTAGTATTTTATTAAAGATAAAAATATTATGTGTATACATATTCACCACTCGAATCTCATCATCTATCACTAAGGTATATCAGTGGATGGTGCTTCAATAAAGAACATAAGGACACACACAATGTTGATGATAAAAAAGTTTTAGTATTTTAAAAAGTATAGAATAACTAAAATTAAATGATATAAAGGGAAACTAATCTAAAAATTAAATAACTAAATAGTAAATGCAATGCATACCTTGACTTACTTTTTATTGTGGGATGCTTATCAGCTATGTTTTTAGTTTTGATTGTATAGGACATAGAGATTGCTTTCAACAAACCCACAAATATATAACTAAGGAGTAAAAACCAATAAATGCAAGAATAGAAAAGATAACTGGTGCTATGTGGATGGGATATACTTTGGAATTTGGTAACCTAGGTGACAAGTGTTATGTTATACCAAATGACTAAGTCAAACAAGAGTAAATTGAGTAACCAAAAAGCCAAGGCTACTGAAGATTGAAAAACTCAAACAAGCAACACTCAGGTAAGAAAAGGAAAACTCACTAATGCAAACCAAGGATACATGTTTTAAAAAAAAGAATGATAAGCAAGACAAATCAATGGTAAAAATAAAAATAAAATGGTAAAGAAACATTGATGAGTGAGAAGTAACAATCTACATCTCACTCAATAATGGAAAAAGGTGCATAAAAGGGAGGGAAAATTATTGAGTGAGCAGTAATAAACCACATCTCACTCAATAATGGAAAAAGGATATGAACTCAAGCGTCCATAATAGTAGGATAGGAAAATCATGATAAATGGTAAAAGGAAAGTAAAGTAAGTTTAGTAAATGTAAAGTGATATAAAGAATATGATACAAAGTTTCTCAAACATGTTTCTTTATATCTAAATATAGATAAAACTAAAATAAAGTAGTGCTAGCATGTTTTTAAGAAATGAAGAAGAAGGAATTTAAAGAAGGAAAATAGATCTGGAATCACAATTTAGTTGTCAAGGGGGGATATGAAATGGGTGGAGGGGAGAATGAAGGAAAAACCAAGGTAGAAAAACTTTTTATCAAAGTCAAAACACTCAAATTTGGTTTGTCAAAATAAGAGGACTATCAACCTTAGGGAATCTAAAGAACTTTTCCTAGCTACACAAGTCTTAGGTCAACAAATGCGTTATATATATCATCCCATGAAGTCTATATTCATGAAAACTAAAATGGACCTACCTCTACATGACATGTTCCCTACTCTTCAAGACCTTTTATAGTTCCATTGATCTACTATGAATATAGGGTACTTACATGATAAATTAGGTAGCACTAAAGATTTCTTTTGGATTCCCCTATTCCAATCTACTATCCTACCAGACCCCAAAGGACTTCAACTCTATGTGAAGCTAAATGTGTAGTTTGAGATTTCATTAGAGATACGATATGTGATTATAATCATGTATTTTGGTGTGAATTTGACTTTTGAGACTTATATGTTGCCTTTTAGATATAATTTCCTTTTGTTTTAAATGATTTGGGTTTTAACTTTCTTGATGTCTTCTCCTAGATTCCTCCTCCATACAGATTTTAAATACCAAACATGGATGCTAAAGATGACTTTCATTTGAAACATTTGGATAGGGTTTCTAATAGAGAGAACATCAAAGAGTATGGGGTCTAAGAGTCTCATAAATCTAGGTAAAATAAAAGTGTTATCTTGATTTTGACCTTGTATAATCCAATGTGGAGATGAGAGAAAGGGAAATCAAGAGCAATGGCACATGGAATAATTTTAATTGATTCAAATTGTAAAAAAATGTGATAAAGGGAAAATAGGGATACAATGACAATAAATGTATGATTCCTTATCATAAGAGAGAGGGAAATAGAGGAAAACATGCTAACATAGAGTGTTATGCAAATTCCATCTAACAAAAAAAGTAAAAGATAAAGTTTAAGAACAAGGATCAATAATAAGAAAATAATGGTAATTTTATGATGAGGGTCAGGTCCTATTCACAGTCTTACAAAGCAAATCATAAAAGAGAGACCCATGAGGGTGCTAATAATCAAGAGAAAAGCAAAAGTGAAGGAGCCTTTCTAGAAAGAACTTAATAAGAAAAAAACCCAAGGGATGACAAAACAACATTAGTAAGCAGTAACAAGAGAAGGAAAAAAAAAAATTTATGAGGAATGTTAGGTCCTATTTATGGTCTTACAAAATAAAAACCTAGAGGATGCCAAAATAACATTGGCAAGCAAAAGGAGAATGAAAAATAAAAAAATGAATAATATGGTACATCAAGAAACAAAAAGACCAAAAGGGGGGACTAAAGGTTTGTCAACAAGAGGGAACTATTGTAGAGGGAGAGACTCATGCTTAAGTAACCTAAAAAAATAGTTAGATAAATAAAGATAGAAAACATGATAATAATGAAATTTATCCTACATTAATAGATATATCAAGGATGAGCATGTAAGAGGCAAGCTTAGGTGTCTCAAAATGTTTCTTGAAGTTAAATTAGTTTGATATAATGTAATGGAGAATAAGAGTGGGCATCAAAAGATTCCCTAAAGGGTAAGTGGATGTAGGGTTGGGCATCACAAGATACCCCAAAGTCTATTGCTATGAAGGTGGGAATCACAAGATTACCCAAAGTCTAGAGAAATGTGTGGATGGGCATCAAAAGATGCCCCAACAACTAAAAAGAGGAAGAAGATATAGGAAAGAATAAGAAGAAAAGAAAACCCCATAAAGTGTCTAAATGGATTCAGGCTATCCTAGAAGGTTCTAATGGGTGATATGATGCTTGAGGATAAAAGCAAAAGAATGTTAAATAATAAGAATAATAGACAAAGATAATTAACTAAATCAGATAGATAGAGAATTAACTTAGACATACAAGGAAGGATAAAAGCTAAATTGGAAAGTAAAGAAAGCATAAAATAGTATAGGGTTGACTAGATTGACCTAACATAAAATCAAGGACTATAAAAATATATTGGGTTGAGAAGGTTAACCCAATACAGTGTACAGAGGTTAGAAAAGAGGAAAAAGAGTTTTTAGATAGTACTATATAAATTAGGTCAACCTAGTATAGTGAACAAAGATTAAAAAATATACTAGGTTGATAAGGTCAACCTAGTACAACAAATAGATATAGGGATTTTGTTTTGACTATGTCTTTGGTTCTACTCATCCATTTTATAAACTATAAAATGAGTTAGATTTATGATGATGTGGAGAATGAAATAAGGAATAAATAAGTGAAAAAATGATGGTAAAAATAATGAAATAAAAGTGAAATAAATCCTATAAGGTTTTGATTCATGCCAGGTTCACCAGAATGTATGCAATTGAAATTACATGATGTACATGAATTAATATTGGATTGGACAAGATAGAGCACACCTATAATTTTGGTTGGGTATACACTTGTTAAGTAGGATCATGACCAATATGGGGATCTAATATATCTAATCAGGGGATCACTTGTATCACTTGTCACAATATATCATGTTAGAAAGGGTTCCAAAGCTTACAGTCTAACACTATCACACAATAAACCTAAAAGAGTCTTATGATTTGATATTTTACTTATGCTAAAAAACAAGAAAGTAAAATATTCAAATAACAAGAAAATTAAACTAATCTAGTGTATGCCAAAGCTTGTGGCACAATGTGAGGGGTTAGATGCAAAGCAATCAAATATGTATATGAAAATTCAATTAAATTAAGTATGAGTAACACCCTAATACATAGAATATGAAGAGTAATATTATTTTATCCAACACTTATGTAACTTCCATCTACTAAAATAGAGGATAAAAAAGTTAAAATATACTTACCTAAATGTGAACTCATCACAATTCAATCTCTCCCTTGGCCAATGGGGCTTCATAAGAGGTTACTATGGTTCATAAGGATCTCTTTGTTTGACAAAAGCATCTAAGACCTATCCACAATATTAGATTTCCAAAATAAGAAACCTAAGTTAAGACTCCTCAAGTAGAATGGTGGAAGAGCAAAGTGTGAAGAAGTGCAAGTGAATAATAACTCTTGATTGCATATTCTAATAATGATTGAAATGACCTTGTATATATATGATTATCTCACCCTAAAATCATTTAGACATGTTAGTTATGCTAGGTTGATTAGGTTGACCTAGTACATTCTCAAGCTAATGCCTAAAGTCTATGCTAGGTTAGTTGATAGGATAAGAAACCATAAGAGCTAAAGTGACCCCGGAATACACTAGGTTGACCAGGTTAACCTAGTGTACTCAATATGTCAGAAGGGTAATAAGGAAGGAGAATAAGAATAGATAGAGGAAAATACTAGAGGAATTTTCAAGGGAGGAGAAACAACTTATGGAAAGGTTATAGGAACTAGTTGGATTGGAAATAATATGGAAAATAAGGCACAACAATCCTACAAAGCACCAAAGGTTTTTCCATGCCTTTCTTGATGCACCCCTTAATACATGAACTCAGAGAGATTGAGTCATGATGGGTTATTACAAGATGTAAAGAATTAGTATTTGATAAAATTTAAAAATATTATATGTATACACTAGGTACCTCTATGGTGAAAGGTATGAGTTCTTGAATATGTAGCTCGATAAGCGTACTTGAAAAGATGGAGCTTGTGGAGGGATAAAACCCAAAAAGGACTATTTAATTAAATTATTCTACCATAAATGGTTTTTCAATGACTTTAAACATCCTTCCACACATACCACATTGCATTAAACTTTCTTGGAGGTCTAAATTTTCTATGAGGTAGAGGTAGGGTCTTGAGACCTTGGTAAGCCTTTACGTCTTATAGGGCCAAAATAGGTATTGAAACTCTCAACTATCTTATGGATGTATATTCAGATCTTATGTGGCATAACACCTCCTTTAATCCAATCTATACCACGTTCTCATGTTCTCATCTATTTAGAACTCTTGTCAACCCTTCTCCTTCTTGTAGACTACTTTGATCAGCACTACCTAGTACATAGGACTATAGTATCTAATGTTGGTTCCCAATTAAAATTATTTTAGCTCTTATAAGGGTGTAATCATATTCATAACATCATGATTTAATGTTTATCATAGCCTTAAGGCTTATGTCCTTTAACCCTCCCAACACATCTGTATACACATGCATATATAGACTTATGTGTGCTTAGTTTACAACCTAGACTAGACAAATTCCTTACTCATGAGAACTATAAGGTATGGACTTGAAGTGTTTTATGTGTATTTATCCCATAAAGAATCTCTTTTTATATATTTTTTACATTGAAACTCTCATTGGTAAACACCTTCACATCATAGACAATCCTAACTAATTGTGTGAGCTTTATTTACACAACTCAAATACACTCTTACAAGTCTTTATACCTTTGGTAATGATGAACCCATGTCTTAATTATTTCCCTCAGTTTGAATACTTTTCCATTTATGTGCATAGACTATCTCATACTTAAGATGAGGGTAAAAACCATCAACAATATTATGAGTATTGACTCATTCATATTTAACTAGTAAGGGGATTGTAGAACATGTTTATAAGTGAGGAGAGAGAGATAAATCACATATTTAAGGTCCCCATGAATCTCTTATGTTCAAATCAATCTCTATAAGATAGGTATTTTTCTATTTTTATCCTTTTCTTATGCTCAGGTCTCATTTGGATATGGTGACCTTGAAGGTGTTTTGTATAATGGGTCTAGGTGATTGGTTATATGTGGTTATTACATTCTCAATAAGGTATATGGCTATGTGGCTCATTCTTCATGACCTGATGGTTCTTGAAAAATATAAGGAGTATCTAGTCCTTGATCCCATGACTTAGACTTGGGTAGGGGTGGATGGGCTATGGGTGATGATAGTGGAGTTGTATGGAGCTTGAAACTTGTAAACATGGCTTAAACTAAAGAAAAATGACAATGAAAATGTGGTTAAAAGGCCAAAAAACTTTTAGAGGTTGAAATGAACTATGGAATCACCCCCAATGTGACCTACAAGGACCTAAAACACATGTATGCATATACATAACATAATATAATTATTTTTGAGGCCATTATGAGGTATACATTGTGAAAAGGCAACCTATGACTTCCCAAAAACCTTAACCTTTGCTTAGAAAAACCTTAACTTTTTAAAATGAGTTAAGGAGTTTTAAGGTAGATTGGTAGTCCCTAAGCCTGTGGGGGTTGTGGTGAAGATTTAGAACCTCATAATAATGATATATAGGTGTGAATGAAACACTCAATGATGTGTTTTATTGTGTTTTCTCAACCTTCAAGCCACCATCATATAATATACTACCTTCCCATGATATGAAACTTAGACATGTAGGAAATCTTCACTCAGAGGCACCATGAGAGAGTTAGAGGTCTATATGAATACCCAAATCCTAAACCAAAGAGGCATGAATCAGTTCAAGACACTTTATTGAACCTTTAAAATTTTTCACGTTCAGGTGTATATAGTGAATATTGATTTTTACCATTGCAACCTTGCCTATAGACTACATCTATTGGTAGTTTGGATGCTTCTCACTTATATATGCCTATATGTGCAAACCAAATTTTGAGGATGACATGAAAAGTCTCTACAAGACATGAGGAATTAGGAACAATCATAATCTTGATTAAACATACCATAAATATAATCAAACCATCCTCCCTTTTTTGCCTTGTGTAGATGAGAGTGGTGACTAGATCACTTAAATTATTAGTGAATGTTCTTTAAGATCAAGGGAATAATATTACAACCAATATCCATGATTTTAAGGTGACCAAGTTTAATTCTTTGGCCAAGAGCTTAGATGCTCTTTCCCTCTACTCTATATGGACTGAGCATGAATTTGAAGTACTCTCCAAGCATGCTAATGAGCTTGATGGGGGATATGAATCTATTTTGTGATTCTTAAGCATTAAAACAATCTAATTTATTCCACACCTTCCATTATTGAACTTTTCATACATACCCCTAACTCCACCTAATCTAGTCTATACTGTACATATTTGTACCACTCAAAAATCTCCTAAAACTTTCAAATTTCTCATGTTTTCTCATGTTTTAGACCATAGACCATTTTTGCTGGGTAGGAGGAGGGAAAATAAGAGTCAGGTGATGTATGAAATCTCATGGTACAAGTTTAGTATTTGAATAGGTAAATTTTGGCATGTGTGGGGTCTATTTAGTGGGAATTTAGTGTTGACTTTTGAGAAAAGGGGGTCATTAGTGCATGAATCACTTTAGGATATGGCCTAATGGAGTCATGAAGGATCTTGAATATGTCTATGGTAGTTTAATGGCCATTCAAAGTCTTATGGTGCACATTTAAGGTCAAATATTTTCCTTTTAGACCATAAACATGAATTCAAGAAGGGATTTCAAGTAAATATCATATTAATACATATGAAAATACCTTAGGACCTAATAAGGACTTAAATTAATCTCCCATACATGTTCATAACATTATTAAAATCCTAGATTTAAACCATACCCTACATATCTTGTATATTTAATAATAGCTCATGATGGCTCATTCGCTTCATCATTCAATCATCTCTACCATGGCACTTTTAAACTATTGAGAGCAATTCAAAGTCTATTATGGGCCTTCACATATGCTCAAACACTCTAAGGACAATTAACTCAAGTTGAGACATTTATTGAGTGAAATCATCTTGTGTTTGATAACATGAGTAGATAGTGGAACTGTTGCATTTAAAGTGAAAACTAATGACCTTATTTGTAGACTGTCCTAATTCACCAAGAGTTATGATGACTATAAGGCCTTATTATGACTAGGGTTTATATGGCTTATGTTAACCCATTTTTAGGCTTGAGGGTAGAATCTAGACAAATTGTTTGGTGACTTAGGTGGCTTGACATGCCTATTGGTCAAGAGAAATCAAAATATCTTGGATTACCATTCATTTGTAGACAAAACCCCTTGACTGTAAAATGAGTTTGCCTAATATATTGTATAACTTAAGATATAAAAAAACACAACAAGAAACTAAAAAATATACATGAAAATGATAAAAACACATATGGTCAAATAACTAGAACAAATTAACAACTACCAAGCATGTACAACAACACTTAAAGGAAGAAAATTAACTAATATGTACAAGAGGACTAGGTGTTTCTAATAATAGTACTTGAGTAATATCCCATTGAAAATGATAGATAGTTACTCACCACTCAAATTTTATAGTTGTAAATAATTTTTCTCCATACAACTGGTAATGATGTATGGCACACTCTAAAGACTACCAAACTTGAAATGTTTACCTGGCTTGGCATGGTCCTCATCCCACTTAACCACTATGTCACCTAGTTGAAAGGTCCTTGTTGAGGATATATTATGAAATTATATTTTTAATTGGTACTATTTATACCACATGAAATGCATGGCACTATCTCTTATCTCTTCCAATTCCCTCAACTCATTTATCCTGACTTCCATTGCATCACTCTCCATGAGTTCAAGCTAGTGTGCAAGATCAAAGACTGGTAGCTCAAGTGAAATGGGAAGTTTTTATTCTTTTAAATACACAAATAGATAAGCATAGTGACCATTATAATTATTAAGGGTAATCCTATCTTCTTATAAGGATATACTTAACTTTGTGTGCCACTCTTTTTGAGTATCTTTCATTATCCTTTTTATGATCCTAATCAAGTTCTTATTGGTGGAATCTACTAGTCCATTTCCTTGTGGATAATATTTAGATGAAAAATTGAGTTATATTTCATTATTAATGTCCCACTCACATACCTTTTAAATATTTAAGGCAAAGGTGTTGTCTGATATAATGGCAGAGGGGACCCAAAACCTAGTCATAAGGTCATCATAGATCTTCAAAACTCAATTCTCATTTGCATTTTTGAGTGTGTCTACCTCCACCCACGTATAAAATTAGTCAATATATGTTTAAAAACAATTATTAATATCACTATATGATGGGTGAATGATATTTATGAAGTCTAATCCCCATTACATGAAGAACAATTCATCTTGAATGGGTCGTAGAGGCAAGGTAGTTGGTCTTTGCATGTCGATAAACATGGCACATTTGGTACACCTCCTAACCCAGTAATTTGAGTCCCTAAATAAAGTTGGAAAAAATATCCTACTATTATTATCTTTTGTTTTGTGTTCTTGGATTTAAAGTACACACCTACAGGCCCATCATGAAACTACTCCAAAAGTTTGTCTACTTGACTAGTCTCCATACATCCTAGAAGCATGCTACCAGTGTCTTTCTTGAAGAATACTCCATCCAATAAGATTTAATGGATGTATTAAAGTATTAAGTACCTCCTCTTCCTATTTAATCTCATTTTAAATTATCCCATTTGGATAAAGTTTACTATGTGTTGGGTCTAGCTAGAAGGAGTCATGGTTGCAATTACTTGTTGGTTATATTAGACTACCAAAACCACATTTTTCTCTTCTTTATCATATATTTAAAGGTAATTAAAAATTCCTCTACCTATTGTAAAATTATTAAACCTTACCTCTATGTCATACTCCATGCACTTAGTAACCTAACAAACCCTCTTCTCACTCAAGTCCCTATTCAGTATGAAATCATTTCTACTAGGGTGAACTACCATAAAAAAATCTTATCGTTAAACACCATGTTCATAAAATTATTCAAGACTCTTATGACATAAATAAAATTATTTTCATCAAATTTATCTCTCCTCATACACCTCCAAATCTTGACTAAAGAAGGCAATGGGTTGTTTTATTCCTTCACTATGTTGTTGCACGAGCATAGCATAAATAGTATCACTTATGGAGAAGGCATACACAAGGAAATATTTGGTAAAATAAGAATTGAGTATGGTGGGATCTTGGTCAATTTCATAATTTATGGCTTAAAAACTTCTTTTACACTCTTTGGTCCAACAAAACTCCTTTTGTTTCTTTAGCATGTAAGTTAGTGGTCTCACTAATTCTACAAATCCCAAAATGAATCTTCTGATGAAGTTGATTTTTCCCAAGAAACATTGAAATCCATTATTATGTTTAGGAAGGTGCAAATAAATGATTGCCTCTATCCTCTTATGGTAAATAGAGAGGCCATCTTTTTACACTATATGTCTTATAATTATGCCCTTATGGACTATAAATATACATTTTTGGGGTTCAAAGAGACCCCAAACTACATGTACTTATCAAACACCAACCTCAAATGCGTCATGTGACACTTGGGATCATTTAAAAACATAGTGATTTCATCAATGTATATGAGCACCACCTCATTTATAATCCCTTGAAATTACACATCCATTTCCATTTATTAAGTATGCCCTATATTAGACAGTCCAAATGACATCTTAATATATGCATAAGTGCCCCACTTAGTTGTGAAGGAATTTTTATGTGTATCATACTCCCTTACTAATTTATTATTGTATTTATAGTATCCATAAAGCAAATAAAACCTTTGTTAACCCAAAATCCTCTAAAGAATCTAATCCATTGATGGTAGAGAGTATTGATCTCTTAGAGACACCTTATTGAGATCTCTAAAATCCACACACAGATGTATATCCCCATTCTTATTCCTCATAGGTAAAATATTTTCAACCTATGAAGAATATTTTATGGGGAAGATAATATTGGATTCAATAAGTATTGTCAACTCCTTCCACATAAGGATCTCAATATTGGGATTGATCAGCATTTACTTTTGCCTCAAAAGTTTGGCATTCTCCTCCAATTATATAGTATCTCAGAACAACCAAGGGTCAAACCCATTCAAGTCATGATGTTCCCATGAAAATAAATATCTAAATTATTTAGATAATGTTATTAAGTCTACTCTTTCTTATTTGGTATTCACCTTCCCTAACTTGAGTAACTTGTCCTTGAATATGATAACCTTCTCATAGTGTTCCTCTTTGGTGTAGATGCTTACCTTTTCCATCCTTAGTTGTTCATTATCATTTAATATACTTTTAAATGCTACCAAACCCTTATGAAACTCATTTGACCTCAATTGGACAATCTAATCTCCATATTGATGTTGCATCACACCTTAATTCTTTGATAAATATTCTACCTCATATTATAAGAAGCACAAAATTCATCTATCACTTTAAAATACTTACCAACTCATTTCATTATTAGGGAGTAAATTATTACACACCAATTTAATTTAGAATTTATATTTGATTTCCTTAACCCCATCAACTATGTCATATTATGCCCCAATGGTAGCTAATTGGTATGCATGTTGAATGGATTCCCTAGGTATGGAGAAAATGTTAAAGGCTTGGAAGTCCTCCAAAGAGTCCCAAAAACTATGTTTTTTTAAGCCTTAAATAGTTTATTCTTGAATACACTTAGGCCTCTTACCTACTACACCACTAATTCATTGTCCCCTTTAGCTTGTAAAATCTTGATGCCTTTTTTCCTTACACATTATAGCCAATGAATGAAGGACTCATATTTTGAAGTATTAGAAGTGATGATAAACTAAAAAATTAGGGAATAATAATACCTTTCCTTGGAAGGGAAGACAATCATAACACCTACCCTACTCCCATTATTTGATCTTGACCCATCGAAACACAAGTTCCATACACATTCATGCTCTTGGCTGGTACTAGTGAGACTTGGCATGGTAACTTCCTCTTCATGAATTAAATACATGGATAATCCTACCTCTTAAATGGTCTTATAAGGATCATGATTTCCTATTTACCACTCATCAAAGATCAAATATGATATGCCTTCTAGTGGTTTTATAGGCTCTTGGTCATTAGAATCCTCATCCTCATCCAAGGTGGTGAAATTAACATTAGATATGTAGGGCATGTAGGGTTGTAAATGAAACCTAAAAATATGTTTATAATTTATGGTAACCTTATCCCAAAACTATTCCTAAATACCATATTTGATCAATCAAAAGAGAGATACCCCCAATTTTAGTAGTGAAATATTTTGACAGACATAAGGCAAAGTAGGGAGGAAGGTCAAAAAATAGTACATATTGGGATATAGTATAGTTAGGACAAATAAAAAATATGATATTAAGGTCCTTAAGAACACCCATAGTCTTGGTAGTAGACCCATCTAATTATAAAACTCCCTTTTCATTAGATTCATATTTAGCCCCAATTTATCAGCTATAGACTTAGTCATGACAAACGTGCTCACCCCATTATCTATCATGTAATTATATAAAAATGAATATCCTATGATTAATAAAAGGTATAAGGGTGGTGTTTTGACTACCTTAGTTGTTTTGGACTCATAAAGTTGACTTGAACTAGTAAAGACTACAATTACCTTTTTTGTTTATTTGTCCAAAACATGAAGTTTGGAGTGTTATTTTTGAAGGAGGTTCTTTTGCCCCAGTATAAGCAAATCATCCCATATAGGGAGAGAAATTTATTCCTTCTTCATGTAGTCAAAAATGATAAAATTAGGGATGAATACCTTTGACTTCAACTTAGGGGTAGAAATATTTATTGAATCTTGTGTAAACTAATGCATAAAATGACCCATATGATTCTTCCATTTCCCATATTGCTTCTACTAAGTTAGTGATGTCTTGTGCGCTTCATCTTAAGTGCCAACCCCTTGAGATGTTTTAGAAGGTAGATAAGTTGACTTGGAAAGTCCTAAAGTATCATCAATTACCCTTCTCTTAGCCCTTGTATAGGTTGTAATTGAATTATACACCTTGGCTACATTCTAACCCTAATTTGTTACCACTTGTTCAAAGTAGTGTTCACCTTCTTGAAATTTATCATATGTACTTTTAGAGAGTCCCTTGATTCCACTTTCCCCTTTTTGACTTGTCATCTCATCTAGGGTCATGAAGGGAGTGTCCCCATGAGGTATATGAGGAGATTCCTTATGTTATGAAGGAGGCATATTGTCATGTGACAGAATATTGGGGCCTTACTACATGAAATATGTTTGACACACCTCTCCACTTTCATCCATTCACATGTCATACCACTACCCCCATTGAGATGACCAATTTCCCTCTTGTGCATAATTATTTTGAGTTATAACCAAGGCTTTAAAATTGTTGGTAGTATTAGGATTATAATTGTTATAAGGCATTGCTTGTGTAATTTACCCTTGCCCTTATATATTGGCTTGATAAAGAGGCCTATTATATTTATAGTGATGATAAGGAGGTTTGTGGGATTCTTGATAATTCCTTTAGGGTCGATTTTTCTACCTTTATAAGGCCACTAACTTGTTATTTTGGGCTTTGAGTAGCCCCTCTATATTATCCAATCTTTCCACTTGGCTATCATCTACCTGATCATGATTGGTTGGGGCTTGTAATGAATCAATGCTAGGTTTACGGGGTTGTATTTTTGATAATAAAGGCATGATGGGTCTAGGGGTGAGTTTTATTTCTTGAATTAGGTAATTTTTTCCCTTATAGCTATCTCATAGGCTTTCAGAAAGGTGATTCCCCCCATTAACTCTTGCATAATTTCAAGATCAGAATTAAGGGCCCTTAAGTAGTTTAGGAATGCATAATTAGGGTTGGGATTTATGATTATGGGGATCCTATCCCATGATTTTTGAAATTTATAGTTAAAGTCTACCATGAATTCTTGGGGGATATTTTGATTTTGGTAAGTTGTTCCACTAAGGAGAGGTGATCACTCCTATCTGCATTACACAAGTGTTCCCAAAAATCATCCCAAGTGTTGATAGATGTAGGTGTTAAGACCTTATACCACTAAAGTTCCTTACCCATTAAATATGTTTCCAATAGGCTCATACACACATTCTCTTGGGTTACATTATGGATTGAACACAAACTAGCTATGTTTTTAATATGCTCTACAAGGGTAGTTGAGTTATCTCCCATGAAATAGGGAAGGATTTCAAGGGAAGTAGTAGGTATTTCATCAAACCAATAAATGTTTAAGTGGATGACATAATTAAAAGGCGTAAAGGATTACATTTTAGATCTAGATATTAGGGGTATATTATTTTCATTAGTGTTTATTTAGGAAAAATTAGGAGATTTATGGGGTGTAGGATTGGGATTAAACCTATGATATCTATTCCTCCTATAATTTTCCAATGACAACTCAACAAACTCAATGTCCTTACCTTTTGAGGAAGACCTTGTGGATACATTTTGCGTGTAACTTGACTACATATCTACCATTGATGTACTTGAAGCTTTTAGATGTTATTCAAGGCTACCAAAGCATGTTCTAAGTCACTTAAAATATAGTCCCACTAGGCATGCTTGAACTGTTTGCAACCCAATTTTAACCCTTTAAAGGAGATAGCTCAATTATGATTTAAACATGTACTAACATGGGATTGGCCTAAAGGTTGTGGATGACCCATAGTTAGACCAAACATATAGATTATGGATTATCTCCCTTGATATATCAACTTAAACTCTTATTTTAGGACCTATTTATATTGGATTTAAAAGATATAGGATGAAAAAGCTTAAAATTAAAACCTACTATAGGGGTTTTGGTGCACCAATATTCACTTATCCTCTCTTAATTGACCTTTAAAAACACTTATGAATCTAATGGAAAATAAGCAACTAACTAGGCTTCTTGACACAATCCTAAATATGATTATTTAATATGGATGTTAGGTTGAATATTTACAACTTGAAGGAAAAATAATGTAGGTCTTCATAAGACACTATCAATCAACTCCCTCTTCAACACAACTGCCACCTATAGAAACTTCACATGACCTATATAGGGTGATAACATAACACTAGGTGAAAGTGAGGACCTATAAAAGAAGATGAAATTCATATTTTTATGCAAATCAATATCATAACACAAACTAATGCTAATGAATAAGTCTACAATATTCTTTTCTCGATTGATTTAAGGTACAAGATATAATCTTGGCAACACGTTGCTAAACCTAGCTAAGGGATTCAAATCAAGGCCTTAAGTCATAAATTTATAGAGATATGTATAATAAAGAGAGATGAATTTTGGCATATAACTGGTCATGAAGAGGCCATAGTGGTCATTAAATATTTAAACTAGTCTCCCTCACTCCTATATGCATTGGTCGAGTGGATAGGTGCCCTGAATGAGATCTTTAGAGCATTGATGTCTAATTTTAGTAAATTTTGACCTATGAAGAGTCCATGAAATAACCTTTAGCCAATTCCATTTCCTTTAATTAGTTACCAATATTTAAAGAGGTTTAATTTGGCCTTTTGCATGAGGCATAAGTGGATACCCATACCTGTAAGTTGACCATGTTAAAGAAACCACCCAAATTCTTCATAATGTTCATGGTTATGGATATTTATTGCTTTTAGGGGTAGTTATAGATGTCTTAATATTTATTATTAACTCTATGATGACCTTCTACACCAATTAAAACCTTCATCTTGTTGTTTAAGTAGGCCCTATGGGCTTATAGCCCAATCCCTTATCTATTCACTATTTATATGACTATGAGAGTTGAAACAAGCCTTAAAACTATCTAAGTAAGATCTAATCATACCTGAACCAACCATTTTCATCATAACTTGGACCCTCCAAATATATCATACTTTCAAACTTATCCTTTTTACATGATTAGGACATCTTGACTAGCTTATACTTACTAGATGATTGGTGAAGGTTGGCAGAGGAATGCACATGTAGTTAGGTGAACACTTCATTATTTGAGGAGGTGAAAAAAGCCTCAAACCAACACCTCTAATTATTATGAACTTGTGGACAAGTTTTTCACTACACTTATTGATTAAAATTTTGAAAAAAATTATAGTTTTTGGAGGTGTTCATATAGACTAGTGCCCTAGCATGAGCCTCCTTTAAATGGGAAAGATGATCCAAGTTTTTCCAATGTGATTTCAATTCTTATAGATGCGTTTTCTCCTAAATATTTCTATTTGGGTCCTTATTAAGGTTTTAAATAGGTTTAAGAGTGTTTAGGACTCTTAATGATGGTTCATAGAGGTTGGGCCCCTAACCTCTAAAATAATTCCACTAAACTCATGTAGATATAGCCCCTAACCTATCTTGAAGTGATTATATTCCCATGTAGAATTTTCATATAGTTGTGAGCATGTGATGTTGCCTCTCGAGTGATAAACATGCATTCTAAGTAATTTCTAGGTGTTTTTAAGATAGAATGACTAGATATGGCATCACCCCTACAACCCAAAGTGAATTAAACCTCTTAAGGAAACTAATTATCTCCCTCATTAAGGTTTTAGGTGTTATCAAATCTCATTTTTCCATCTATTGTTTCTCCTAAATGGCACTATCTCAATGAGGTTACTAGATTAATGAGCATAAGTGCATTGTTTCTATGTTTTATTCTTAACCTAGAGATGTGAATCACATATACACTAGCTTTGACATTAAATTCATCCTTGAGAGCCCTTAGAGTACCTTTGTTATCATTGTCAAATCATTTAACTTTTATCATATGTAATAGTGTCTCTGACTTAGATAACAAGGTCTATTTGTAAGGGTAACTAGTTATAAAGGTTCTTGTAGGTGGAAATTATAATATAATTTAGGAGATTTGAGACCCTATCTTAATTTATAAACACATGGTCTATGCAAACCCTTTTTAATTCCTTGATTATAGGCTCAAACTATCTTTCTCAAAACTGATCTATATAGCATAACCCCTACACGTGCCAATCAATAGGTCTTTTGAATTTTCATAAGAATTTAGGAGAACTTTAGGACCATTTAATAGCTAAAATATTTAATGTGAATGCATTAGAAGTAATAATTCTATCATTGGGTACCATCCAAGGATTAAGAAGGGTTTTGGATGTCCATCATTTTTACAATGGTTCATACATTATGTACCTCCAAACCAAAACTTATTATCATTAACCTTTATCCCATTGACCCCTTCATATCTCTTAAAATTATTAGGATCTCATGTAAAATTGTGTGTGGAGATATGAGTGATGGAAGGTGTGCCTCGAGATTTCAATTTGGAAATTTTATTAGGTTAACTTCTTAGTGTTCATTCATAAAATTGGGCCCCTTAATTCCTTTCATAATTTTATGGATTTTTCTTCCATAGGGGTACTTAAGTTTCCCTTAGATCCTTAGGCATAGGTCCCTCTATGTTGAATGTTATGAGTTCTTGAAGATGCAGCTCGATAGGCCTACTCAAGAAAATAGAACTTGGAGAGGGATAAAACCCAAAATTGACTATCTCCTTACATGTCTCTACCCTATATGCTTTTTCAAAGTTTTGAAACATCCTCCCACACATACATATTCCATTTAACTTTCTTTTAGTTTTAGATTTACTATGAGGTAGAGGTAGGGTTTTTTGACCAAGGTGAGCCATTGGGTCTTATAGGGATAGACTAGGTGTTGAAACTCTTAGTTATCTTATGCCATAACACCTACTTAAATCCAACATCTAACTCATTCTCATTTTATCATCTACTCATATTTCTTTTCAACCCTTCTCCTTTATTGTAGACTACCTTGATCATCACTAATGTAATGAAATTAATTAAATGTTTTCTCATAATGATTATATCACATACAAAATAAGCCAATATGAGAGATCACACAATAATAATTGATAACAAAGTAGAATATTGGATAATATAGAAAAGCCACTTTGAGGGGGTAAGCTCCAAAATAATGTAATAATATTAGAATACTTAACATCATCATTAAAGACTAATCGCTACCTCCTATATATAGTCTACTTAGCCATGGTTATTCTATATGACTACCTACTAAGAACATAGATAAATGTAAAAATTATATAAAAGATGTATGTAAGCCACAAGTTTCCCATGCATATCCCTGGAGACGCCAATGGTTAAGGGTGTAACAACTGCCTATTGCATAGAACTATAGTATCTAATGATGGTTCCCAAAGCAACTTATGTTATCTTTTATAAGGGTGTACTTAGAGTCAAAACATCATGTTTAAATGTTGATAATAACTTTAAGTCTCATTTCCTCTGACCCTAACAACACATTTGTATACATAGTCATATATAATCCTATGTGTGTTTGGTTTGCAACCTAGACCAATAAAATCCCTTATTTAGGAGCACTATTAGGTAGGGACTTGAGGTGTATGATGTGTAGTTATCCTGAAAGGACTCTCCTTTTAACTCTCATTAGTCTAACACCTTCACATCATAGATAATCTTGACTAACTATGTGAGCTTTACACAACCCAAATACACTCATATAGGTCTCTCTGTCTTTTATAAGGATGACCCAATGTTTTACTTCTTTCATTGTTATGATCCACACTTATAATATCTAGAAATATTGTAGAATATAATGTATATCAACACAACATAATATATATGTGGTCTAATATGCCCCAAATACTCAATATATGCATAAATATAATACCCTTAAGGTAGGGCAACACCTTAAAGTACTCCTTTAGGAAGGAATAACTCCACAATGTCTCTTCAACCTCTAATATCCTTATACTAAATATAAGAATCAATACTTACTTCCTTTACAATGATAATCATCTCCTTTATATATATCCCTCTATCAAACTAATAATGGATGGGTCACCTCCTAATCCAAACTATGTTGACCATTACCCAATGCACTAATTACACAAGTTACTCCATTATATTAATATATTGGACCCATAAAAATAACTAAGGGGGATGTGTTCCACATGTCAACATCTCTATCAAACCCTATATATTAATAAATCATATCCATAGGTACATAGCATTCTTTCCTTCCTTGACATGTTATACCCTAAAACATAAGAAGAAACCAAATAATGAGTGTACTTCAAATCATTGCACACTTGTCTCCAAGCTTGATCATCTAACCAACCATATGTAATCCTATTAAGTGATTAATTTTTAAGCATATTTCCAAATGCCAATGTGTTACTCTAATTCCATTTATGATCATAACTATATTTGCTTAGCATCCATGAATAATTATTCCTCCTTTGATTCCTTGTACCATATTCCATTGCACTATTCTAATTCCATTCTTAACCATGGTATTTATTATTCCATGCATAATCATAGTAATTTACCCCATGATTCCATGTTATATAGGTTGCTTTGCTACGTTTATTCCATACCTACCCATAATAGTCCTTATTTATTTTCTATGTATAACCATATTTATTGGAACTATGATTTATGATATAGAAAAATTACATGTTATTATGACACTCCCTCATGTGGCTCCATATTTTTTCCTCTCATGATGATGTGTGTGTCTATATACCTCAACTTTTTCTAATACTTTGACCTTATCAACCTTTTCTTCTACCTCTTCCACCTATTTCTTTGGTAGTTCCTTTGTCTCTTGAGTATATGAAGGGTTTTTATTTTCTTGTATTATTTCTTCATCTATGTCTTCATTTGGATATTTCACATGATCTTATTCACATCCTTTATGTGATCATAGGAATTTGACGTATAGAGGAGGTTAGTATTATGTTAGAACATAAAATGATGAAATGAACACACTAAAATGATATCATATCTAGACTAGATCATAGGGGGAGCATAATAAATAAAAAACAAATAAAAACCACAACTAAAATGTAAATAACAAAAATATCCTTACCTTCCTTGAATGATCAAAATGATTTGTCATGTGGTTTGCTCAGCTTGTGCTCAAAGAGTCTTTGGCAATGGATCATGGTTATCTCCTTCTCTCCTTGGCACCATGGTTGGCTTTGATATGGCTTGATGTCTTGATGGATTCACTTAAAATTTTAGCATTATAGAACTATTATTTCCAATCTTTATATAAAACCTCCATTATAACTTTACTCTATCAATCTATCCAAATGAAGAGGCAAATGCTTATATTTATAGGCTTAGGAATTAACCCAAATTCAAGGTGAGTTAGAGTGCAGTATAAACATGGGATCGGTTCAAACCTAACCTAAGTGAGATAATTAACCCCAATATATATAAGAGGTGTCAAAAACTCATTATTTTAAATGAATAGGCATGGGTGATATTTTTTAGGATATTTGACAACTCATAAAAAGGTAATTATGAAAACCTAGGGTATTCTTGATTTTTGAATTTCCTTTTTTAGAATTTTATTAATTGCTCATGGATAATTCAACTAGGAATTTAATTATATTTAAAATTTTAATTAATTTTTGATAGGTATATTGATAATTTTCAATATTTGATTTAATTCATGTGTCCACATATCCCATTTAATAGGTTTATAGGCCAAATTGCATGTTGTGATGTCGTATAATGATTAGAGATAAATTCATGAGAGGTTTTTCTTGTTTATGGTATGTTACCCAAATTAGGGATATCTCAATAAGATTATAAGCTTTGATTAATGATTCAAAATCAAATTTGGGAATTTTAGTGATTCTTAGGCTTAATTTACATGGGTTGGTAAGAATCGATATAAAGTCTGGTTGAAGCCATTGGTGGCCAATTTTAGGTGTCTAAAGTTTACCCCTATTTGTGAAGATGTTACAAGATATAAGCATGGTATTTTATTCTTAGATAATAAAAAATTTATATATGCCTGAAAGAAGATGATGATTGAAGAAGAAGCTCCAAATAATGTTTCGGATGCTTATAATGATGTTTGGGAGGATGTTACAAGTTGTAAGCATAGTAAAATTTTCTCAAATAAGTTTTATATGCCTAAAATAAGATGATGATTGAAGAATAAGCTCCAAATAATGTTTGAGAAGCTTATAATGATTCCCCATTGATGGAGTATATGTCATATGTTTTATGGATATTCGCATGAAAAAAACAAGAAGAATGATGGAACTAATGCATGGGTGAGATTAATCCAATAAAAAAAATACTTGCATGCATTGATTTAAAAAATTACTTATTTATCCAAAGGTATTTATAATTAACAAAAAAATTTAAGACACTAATTTCCCCAAAGGTGGTTATAATCATTGGCAATGACATATTTCCTAGGTAGGGTTGATGAGTTGAAATAATGATTTGACCATAGGTGATTATGATCATTAAGATGTTCTGGATTCAAAAATGATATGTGATTTTGCCCCAGTAGAGTAGATTGGCAACCATAACTAAAGGATATAACCTATTTTATAGATTAAATATCAGCATATTCAAATTTAGATGTGATGTTCTAATGATTAAAGAATCCAAAAACAACCAAGAATATAAAGATGCACATAGTGATGAAAGAAATGATTAGAAAAATAAGAATTGATCAATGGAAATATTTAGTTATACTACCAATGAGAATATGATCATCCTTATTAACATTTATGTAAACATAATGGTCAATGGATTGATTTTATCAAGGAGTGTGGGAGGATTTGTCAAGCTTACCAAGGATAAAATTTTATGGATCCATTGCTTATAAGACTTCTTGAGCTAATTTTTTCTATAACACATGATGGTATGCCTCATGATAGAACACCATGAGAAATTTGTCAAAATATGAAAAAGGACTGACTCTTTATTAAATAAATAATTGAAAATAATACATCAATGAAAAAAACCATGATGATAATGTTGACTTATTAATATGGATGGACTCTAGAATAATATGCAAGGAATCACCCAATGAACAAGCAAGAAGAAAACAAAAAAATAATGAAATAAACAAACACACAAAAAGCCTAAAATTAAAAGAAATAGAAATCATCAAAATAATGGGTTTACCCTAGTAGGGTAGATCGAGGATGACTAACTAGGCTTAGACATAAATTTTTTTGTATTTTGAAAATTTTGAATGTTTTTAGAATTTTCTATGTATCTCAACTAAAAAAATAATGATGAGATATTAAACTATCCAATCTCAATAAATAGTGAGAGCATTAAAACTTATAAATGATTGTTCACAAACTGGTGAGAGCATTGGCTTAAGTTGTTCATAAAATGATGAGAATATATGGTAATGGTTTCTTACAAAATAGTGAGATCGTATGCCAAAAGAGGACTAAGATGACCTCAACATAAATTTAATGTGGCCTACAGAGTCCCAAAATTAGCTCAAGTCACATTAGTTCTACCCATACAAAAGGTGGCAATAACCAACTAGGTCATAACAAGTTCTCAAATATAGAAAATGGCTAGACAAATGAATATAGTAATGGTAGGGTGATTTGGCAATGCATGGTAAAAGGTGTTATTCCTAATTTTCCCATAGGAAGTTATAATTACAAAATAATGGAATCATTTTGTGATACTAATTTTCCCACAAGTAGTTATAATTTTCAACACAAAGTGGACTACTAATTTACCCATAGGAAATTATAATCAATAGTACTAGTTAAACATAAATGAAAGATAACTTTCCAGATTGACTGTCACACTACTTTCATAGACTATTATTTAAACATAGAATTGTAAAACTAATAAAACCAGATCATAATCCCCTATCGAAAGGTATGAAAAAAACCAAAGGAACCGAGATAAAAAGGGGGTTGGGTAGGATGGCTCAAAATAGGATTTGGTCTAATAGTGATGGAATGGTAATATGGTATAGGGTGTGACATTATTTAGAATGATTATGGTATGAATAGTGGATAAATATGGTAAGAGGGTTCCCCCAAGTGGTAAGGTGAATGGCAGGGTATGAAATAATGGCAAGAGGAATAGAAAAATGAAAATGATAATGTATATGGCAAATGGTAATGATATGGTTTTTTCTTTTGGCCTGGGTGAACATTTTTGGTATTCTTATTGATGTGGAGATGCATGTCTTGATCAAAAAATTATACAGCCATAATAATCAACCATGTAAATTGCTATTCCACACCTCTTCTGATTATATTCTCTATCAATAACTTGTTATAAATTTGGATTCAAATGATTTTATTATGACGTTATTTTGTCATTGATTTTTTTCCTTTAAACATCAAGATAAGGCATCTTTATAGCCTCTATAAAGGAAAGTGCAGACATGGATGGTAAATATGCATAAATAATGGATGACAATTTTTTTTGGGTCATGTAATGGTGGATTATAATGGTTGGGAAATAAATGAAGATCAAGATTTTTAGGCACCTATAATATTGTTAATTCTAGATTCAACATAACTTTGGATGTGATGGGGCTAAAGACTTCTAAATATGCTCTTGATGAGACCACTAATTTTTGTTGTTGTTTGGGCCTAAGAGTAGCTACTATCTAATTATGTTATATAGTAGAAGCTATAGTGATTTGCTCTTTGATTTTGTCTTCATCAAGTAATGAAGGACTATTATGCTCAGATATTGGTGCCTCAAAGAGGTTTTCACCAATTAAGTCATCTTGATTGTCCCATATCACCTCTAATAAGTTTTAAATAAGGAAAATTTAGTTTTGAATTTGATTATCTTCTATCACCTCTGAAAACATTTCACTAGAAGATGTTGAGTTTAAACTTTGATTGTCCCCTAATGCCTTCAAAAAGGTTTCACTAGGAGACTGTTCTTCTTCTTCATGAATGTGGTCTTGGCCTCTCTAATATTATTCAGCTAATATTTCACCTTGGATGAAGTTAAATAAGGTGTGATTATATCAGTCCCAATCCATACTTGTGAGAGATGGAATGCCAATATAATGGCTATATTGTTTCTTGGTAATGAAATGTAGGACAGTAATGGAATGGGAAGAGGTAGCATAATCCTCATATAATATACTAGGAGAACTTGTGTTGAATATAAAGTAATCATCCTCAAAAACCATAGAAGGATTATAAATGTATTCAAATTGGTCTACAATGCATGCATAACCAATATTGTAACAAACATGAATGTATTCTAAATTTGATTTAGACTCAAGGGATTTTGAATCCAATATTGAGACTAACATTGATTCCACTTATGATGATCAATATGATGTTAGTTCAAGAATAAAACCTAATTATAATTCTAAATATTCAACTGGTATGGATGTTGCTATAATGGTGTCTTTTTGAATGATTGGTATAGGATAAAGAATGGAAAAAAGGTCAAGATATAACTACTCAATGATTTGCTTGTCAAGGGGAGGCACTTTAAAAATTGGTATATGGTTGAGTTAATGATTTTCCAAAAGGTGATTATAATCATTGAAAAGTGACTTAGTAAAGATTGGATTATCAAAGTGAGACTCTTCGACAACAAGTAAGGTATCAAAAGGTGATTCATCACAGGTTAACTCATCACAAAGGGCTAGTTTAATAGAGACATCATTAGTTGGTTGGTTTTCTTGGCATTATTTTACAAGTGGTTATATAATAGAAATTTTGAATATATCTTGGTCCTTGAATGATAGGCTTAGATAAAGAGGTATTGATTACCTCAGTTAGGGCTAGATAATTGGTAGGAGTTTTCTAAAGTGGTAAATAGTTGGAAATGGATGAGTAATGATTAGTGGTTAGATAATGATATGGCACTGTAGATCTTGGTTGTTTACACAAGATAAAGGATGAGGTCTTAGTATGGTAATGGTATGGCATCATAGATCTTGATTGATCACACAAGATAAATGATGAGGTCTTATAATATATATGGTAGGGTGTTGTGGAGCTTGGTTGCTTACATAAGCTAAAGGATGAGGTCTTGGAATAGAAATGATAGGGCATTGTGAATCTTAGTTGCTTACACAAGCCAAAGGACAAGGTCTTGGAATGGAAATGGTTGGGTGTCATGGAGCTTGGTTGCTTGCATATCTAAATAACTAGGTCCTGGTATAGAAATGGTAGGTCATTTGGGAGCTTGATTAATCATACAAGCTAAAAGATGAGGTCCTAATATAGAAATGGTAGGGCATTTTAGAGCTTGATTACTCACACAAGATAAAGGATGAGGTCCTAGTATATAAATGGTAGTATTTAGACATTTCAGAGCTTGACTTGTCACATAATCTGAAGGAGGGTTAGTATTACAGGTGTGGGATTGGGTGGTCATGAGAGGGCAAAAATCATATGTCAACCTACCACAATAAGATATCACATAATCTAGTACTTGGCTTTGTTCCCTAGATTCAGGATTATAAGGAGCATAGGAATCCATCTCACAAACCACCTATTCACCATAGGGGTCTTAAATAAATATAATTTATGCATATTGTTTATCATAACTTGGATTGTACATGAATCTACCATAATTATAGTTAGACATATCTACATCAATAATGAAAGATCTATAAAAAAAATGCCTAGAGTTATACAAACTCTTAAGATAATTTCCAAAGGATAAAAGGATTGAACTTGGTCTAACTTGTTCTAAGGGAGCTATATCTCCAAAACATTATATGTTAAATTTTTTTATAGAACAATCTAATGTCATATATATAACATCAAATGTCTCACACACAAAAGGTCAAGTAGCTAAATAAATCTTGGCATGCCAAAATATAGTAACAAAGTGTTCCAAATAGGTCTAATATAGGAAAATAAAAGTCTCTAGGTCTTTTGGCCAAACATAACATCAAAATCTAGGCTTAAAAAAGGCATGTGTTAGGACTTTGGCCAAACATGGAATAAAAAGATAGAGTTAAAACACAGGCGATATTTTAATCTAATAAACTTGAAACACTTTGCGATAAACTAGGAATACAAACTTCAGATATAAACTTGGTCAATTGGAATAAGGCATAATCCATATGGAGAGATAGGCTTTTTTCTCCCAAATAAAAGGCATAAACAATAATGAAAGCTAGGCTCCTTTAAACAAACAAGTTAGACAAAATTAAATGGTATAATGAAAATAGGCAAATATCCAAGCAATATTTTTCAAATTTGGGTAATGAATTAACCTAAGTTGTAAAATCCAAAAGAGAAAGATCGGTGTCTAAGCCCCATTTAAGAAAGACATAGATAAAAATCAATGAATGTTTGAATTTTAACTTAGCAATGTTAATTAAAAAATCAACTTAGGAAACTAGGAATATTCAAACAAATAACAAGCTAGAAAAAATGGAATGGTATAAAAACACAAGATAAAGATCCAAATGGCATATCTGGTTTGGTTTCAAAAATGGTAACTTAGACACAAGACAAGATGAGTCTATGAAATGATTTCAGTAGTGTAATTACTTTATCATGCTATAAATATATGAAAATGGTTTGTTTTAAGACAAAAATGCATAAATATTAAATTACTTTTGCAACATAATGTTACCTATTTCAATCCAAATGACACATACAAAAAATATTGGCAAATTTTTTAAGGTAAAGGTGCGGTGCAAAATGTCTAGCATAATGCCTCCTCAAATAATATAGTAATGTGGACATAATAATTATTTTTATGTGGCATAAAAAAAGAAAGTTATATACTCAAAAGACCAAGTAATAAAAGGATGAAATGAGATAACATCTAAATGTAACATCCTAGATCCTATAACTGATAAGGTTGGTCAAATGGGGTTGACTAAAACTATAGTTTTTGAATGTTTATATTGATCCCAAGTGTGATTAACACTAGATAAGAATCACATCAATTTATTCCATACCTAATAACTTATTATTCAAGGGTCTATTCCTTTTCATAGTGATTCCAACTATGGAGTGCTTAGTAGAATCCCCTAGTTAACTAGACTTGACTCAGGCTTTCATTATGAAAGGAAAGGTTAGCCACTCAACCCCCTAAATCTCACAATATATGTACCATAAGTTTTATACCCTTCCATGGAGTGGGTTTGAAATATGTTGAGATATGCAACCCCAGTTCAATGCTTCTCTAGAGAACTCATGAAGAACTGATGAACTCCCCTTTATAAGCCAAATTTCCTAAAAATAAAACTAAGTGGAAAGGCATTAGAGGTTGTTTTTAAATAACCTAAACCATGTAAGTTTTAGGGAGATCCTAGACAACATTATTTCCATGCCTTGTATTAGGCACAAGTTGTAAGTGAAAAGGCACTTTTGGTCAGCCATGTTCCCTATAGAGGATAGAGGGAGAGCATATATGAACTCTTTATTTTGCATAAAAAACACATGAGTAATAAACACTTTAAATAAATTTGCAATCTAAATGAGTGAAAATTCCATGCACCAAATGAAATGTTTGATTAAGTTCTTTATCCCCTTGAATTATTTATAAAACTTGTAAGAATTTTCAAAAAACAACTCAAGAAAAAATATCTATGTTTGTTTGAAGCACTTAGAACCAAATGTTCAAGATTTAGGCTAATTCATTTTAAACACCCAAAATGAAATGTTTATTAGTATACACATGAAAATTCATGATATATTATAAAATTGGACCTATAATGGTTAGATATTTTCCTCCTAATTTGAATCACAACAAGGATGAACAAACAAACATTCAAAACATAGCCCCTAGGTTTCCTATTTAAAAAACACAAAGACTGATATCGGTCACCTGTGATCGATGCCAGTTACCAGAGAACTAATGCTAGTTAGTAATAAATATTATTGGTTGATAAGGACTAAGATTAGTTGCCTATGAACCTAAAGGCAAAACCAACATGAGTCAAAAATAGTTAGTTAGCTCAATATTAGATAAACAAATCTCAAAACTTGAATAGAGATTATTAAGTAGAGAGTATAAAGGCTAATGAAACTAAGAAATATTGATTTAGAGTGCCAAAATGATTCAAAATCAGAAAAATTAAATCATGTATTTTCCTTACATTTTGACTGATGGTGGTCACATAGAACTGAGTTTGGTTAGGTAAAAATGATGATGTTTAGGTAAAGTTGATGCTAATTATGCCTAACCAATGTTGGTCTCTATGTAGATCTAAGTAAAATTAAAAATATGATAATAATAATAATAATAATAATAATAATAATAATAATAATAATAATAATAATAATAATAATAATAATAATAATAAAGGTAAAAATCCAATTTTGATGAAATTAAAGCATTCATTTTAAATGTTAGGAGTTTCATCTTGGTCTCCTGGATATGTGGGGTACTCATGGTCCCATCGCACATGCCATTCCAATCACAATAGAGAGGAGGTTAGAACAAGTGTTAGTTTCACAAAACAAAATGAAATCAAGACACTAACAAGCTAACATCTCTAAGTATAGATCATAGGGGGAACATGGTGAATAAAATAAATATGAAAGCATAGCTAACATGTAAATAATGACAAATTACTATCATTATTTGACATCTCTAAGTGATTTATTCATGGCTTTCTTTGTTTATGCTCAAAGAGTCCTTGGCAATGGAGTTTGGCTATCTCCTTCTCTCCTTGACACCATGGTTGGCTTGTGGATTATTCTTTATTAATGGATAATGCTTGGTTGATGGATTTTATTATGATTTTGGTATTATAACACTATTTATTTCAATATTTATATAAAAACATACATTATAACTTTACTCTATCCAAGCTCTCCAAATAAAGAGGAAAATGCTTGTATTTATAGGTTTAGAAACTAACCCCAACTCAAGGTGAGTTAAGGTGTAGTTTAAACATGGAATGAGTTCAAACCTAACCTAAGTAGGTTAATTAACCCCATTAGTTTTAAAAGGTGTCAAAATATCATGATTTAAAATGAATAGGCATGGGTGAGATAATATGAGATATATACAAAGGTTTGACAACTCACAAAAGGTAATTATAAAAACCTAGGATAATCTTGATTTTTTAATTTCATTTTTTATAATTTCATTACTTGCTCATGAATAATTAAACTAGGCATTTAATTAGTTTTATCATTTTAATTAATTTTTATTAATATTTTTAGAATTTTCAATATTTGATTTAATTCATGTGAGCACTTTCCCCATTTAATAGGTTTGTAGACCAAATTTCATGTTATGATGTTATATGATGATTAGAGATGAATATGTGAGAGGTTTTTGTTGCTTATGTTAGGATACCCAAATTAGGGATCTCTTAATGAGATTATGAGATTTCATCAATGATGCAAAATAAAATTTGGGACATTTAGTGATTTTTAGTATTAATTTGTAAAGGTTGGTAAGAATCCATCTAAAGTTCGATTGAAGACATTGACAGATAATTTTAGGTGTCTATAGTTTAATCTCAACTTCATGATCTATCTTGATTTTTAATTTTTCCTTTCTAGCTATGATATCTCATAAATTGAGATTATTTTTCCTATACCAAAATTTCATTAACTTTTTTTGAACATTAATATTGATTGTTCCCAAAGTATCTCACCATGGATATCTAAGAACTATATCCACATCATCCATATCCAAAGCATAAAAATTTCAATTTAAAACATATTTTTCCATAATGAGATTTAGATCTTCAAACAATGGTATATTCTTACCATCTACTTGAACCTCCTTGATATTCTTTGCTTGAACATGTAGATGCTTGGCCACATTCATGTTGATGAAGTTATACTTGCTGGTAGGGTTTATGGACACAACAACCTTATTATTTTGATTGCATCCATGAAATTGAAAAATTGACTAAAATTTATTTGGATACAAATTATTTGAACTCTTATCATCCAATTCTTCTTCTTTGAGATCCTCTACGTCTCCTTCTACACCATTTGTACTCTCCTCATTATCATTATTCTTGATTTCTTCTTCATCATAATCACTTGTGTGTTCTTCATCATTTTCATTATTTTATTCCACTAATTTTTTTATTAATCATCTCCATTTTATTCTTCATTACCATCCTTATTTTATTCCTCTTATTTATCCTCTTTATATTTTATATCCCATCGATCTAGGAAGACTTGTTCCATTTCTTCCCAAGAAGAATACCTTTATGTGAAGCTCAACTATTTAAACCAATGTTGTGCATGCCCAAAAAAATAAAGATACAATCATGTTTACAACAATTTTTTTAAATTATTATTATCCTTAAAAAGGAGCCACCATTCTCTAGCATCAATATCATCCTCCCCTAAAAATGCTTGTAAGTTCAAGACCAACCAAAAAAACTAGGTCTTTAATAAAATGCCCTAAAATGCCAATAATTTATTCAAAACTAATCCAAATAGTCTCAAATTTTTACTATATCTTCCCCTTGTCATATTGTAATTTCCATAATTTTTTTGAGGAAAACTTCAAAACAAATTTCCCTATAGAGAAAATATATGAGAAATCATAAAATCATAATAAACCACAATAATTCAAAAAATACTAAAATATTGATTATGTTTCTCTTGTATGTTCATATAGTACCAGTAAAAATATCAAAGATAAATTCCTTACATTTACGCTAATATGATGAAATTAGTACAAACCCAAAAATATCAATAACCTCCTTAAAACTAATCATTAAGGCTCAATGTTTTTATTGTGACTTCCTTAAAATATTATTCATCTCCAATTAAAAATATTGTGCAAAATTTTATAACCAATTGAAATATATTGATTATTCTATAAAATTAGGGTTTCACCACACACAAATTATCCAAATCAAAGCTCTGATACCACTTGTTATGATCCACACTTATAATGTTTGGAAATAATGTAGAATATAATTTAGATAAACACAATATAGCATATATATGTGGCATAAGATGCCCCAAATACTCAATATATGCATCAATCTAATACCATTAAGGTATGGAAATGCCATACAATAGTCCTTTAGGAAGGAATAAATCCATAATGTATCTTTGAGGGGACAACCTATACTATACTTCTACCAAATAAAAAGAATCAATGCTTAATTACTTCCTTTACAATAATAATCATATGTTTTATATAGACATATATTTAACTAACAATCGATGGGTAACCTCCAAATCCCAACATAGGCCAACCATTACCTAATGCATTAATTCCACAAGTCACTCTACTATCCTAATATATTAGACACATATAACTAAATAAGGGGCATGTGTGTCACATGTCATCATTTACATTAACCCATATAAATTAATAAATCATATCCCTAGGTACATAGTATTCCCTCAGTTTGAATCTTTTTCCATTTAGGTGAATATACTATCTCATACTTAGGTTGAGGGTACAAACCATCAATAGTATTGTGAGTACTGAATCATGCATACTTGACTATTAAGGAGCCTATAGAACAAGTTTTTGAGTGAGGATAGAGAACTCCATAGCATACTTAAGTTCCCCATAAATCTCTTATGTTCCATTCAATATCTATAATACATGCATTTGTCTATCCATATCCTTTTATTATGCTTAGGGCTGATTTTCATATGGTGACATTGATATTATTTTGTACAGTGGGTCTAGAAAATTTCCTATACGTGACTATTACTCTCTCAATAAGGTGTGTGTGTGTGTGTGTGTGTGTGTGTGTGTGTGTGTGTGTGTGTGTGTGGCTCATTATTCATGACTTGATAATTATTGACAACCCTAAGTGGTATTTATGCCTTGATCCCATGACTTGGACTTGGGTAGCAGATGGATGGCCTATGGGTGATGACAGTGGGGTTGTATGGAGCTTAAAACTTGGAGATAGGGATTAAACTAAAGAAAAATGATAGTGCAAATATGGTCAAAATAAAAAATCTCTTTAAGGCCTTGAAATGAACTATGGATGCACCTAGAAATGTGACCTATAAGGACCTTAGACACCTATATGCATATACCTAATATAATATAATGCTCTATAGACCATTAAGGAGGTATACATAGTGAAAAAATCAACCTAGGACTTTCCAAAACCCTTAATCTTTGCTAAAGAGTTGTGAAGGTGTTTGAAGGAAAATTGGTAGTCCCTAACCATATGGGGGTTATGGTGAAGCTTGATAACCTTTTAAGAAATATATATAAGTGTGAATTCAACACTCCATGATGTTCTTTACTATGTTTTCACAACCTTGAAGACACCACCATATAATACTACCATCTTATGCCATAAAACTCAGACATGTAGGCAATATTCACTTAGAGGCACCATGGAGAGTTGAGATCTATATTCATACCCAAGTCCTAAACTAAATAGACATAAATAAATTCAAGATACACTATTGACTATTAAATACTATTCACTTTCAGTTGTATACACTAAATATTTCTTCTCACCATGGTAACCTTGCATGTAGATTATAGATATTAGTAGTTTGGATGTTTCTAACTTTTATATGCCCACATGTGCAAGCCAAATGATAAAGAGCACATGAAAAATCTTTGTAAGACTTGAATAATCAAGAAAAATCATCATTTGATCAAACAAACTAGAAATCCAATGAAACCATCCTCATTTTTTAGCCTTGTGTAGATGAGAGTGGTGACCAAATCACTTAACTTCATAGTGAATGTTCATAAAATTAAGCAAACTAATCCATTAACCAATGTCTATGATTGGAAGATGACCAAGTTTAATTTATTTAACCATGATCTTGGACCCTCTTTCTCTCTCCTTTGTATGGATTAAGCACAAACATGAAGTGTTATCCAAGCCTACCAATGATCTTGATGGGGGAGATAAATTAGTTTTGGGCTCCTTAAGCACTTAAACAATCTAATTTATTCCATACATGTCAGTAGTGAACTCCTATTATAGACCTTTGACTCAACCTGAGTTAGTTCATACTGTATAGATTTGTACCACTTAGAAAGCTCTTAAAACCTTCAAATTCCTTATTATTTCTCATGCTTCAGACCATACGCCATTATTTTAGGGTAGGAAGAGTGAAACTAGGAGTCATGTGATGTATGAAATCTCATCATATGAATTAAGGAGTTGAATAGGTACATTTTGTCACATGTGGGGCCCATTTTATGGGAGTTTAGTGTTGAATTTTATGAAAAAGGGGTCATTATTACATGAAACACTTTAGGATATGGCCTAATGGAGTTCATGAAGTATCTTGAAGATGTGGATGGTAGTTTGAGGGTGTATATTTAAGGTCAAATATTTTCCTTTTATACCATATACATGACATTAAGAAGGGATTTCAAGTAAATATCATTTTAATACACATGAAAAGATCTTAAGACCTACTAAGGACTTCAATTAGGCCCCTATACACCTTTATAACATAATTAAAATCTTGGTGTTAAATCATATCGTACATATCTTTCATATACTAAAAAAATTCATGATGACTCATCAACTGCATCATTCAGTCATCTCCACCATGGCACTTTTGAACTATTGAGACCAATTCAAAGCCTATTATGGGCCTTCACATATTCTCAAACACTACTAAGACATAGCAAATGAGGATATTCACCTTCACCATGCGTGTTATAATATGAATAGATAGTGGACCTATTGCATTTAAAGTGACAATTAATGACCTTGTTTGTAGATTATCCTAATTCACTAAGGGATATGAAAACAATGAGCCCTTATGGTGACTATTGTTCATAGGTATTAGGTTGATCCCTTTATAGTCTTGAGGGAATAAAGTGGTTAACATATGGGATAGAGGAAAGGAATGAATACACCTCATCAAGTACATGAACTAATGCATGAACCTGGTGACAACCTATCTGTGTGCATGTATATATTGAAAAAATATTGGAATAATTTGGACTAATCTAATATTTTTATCAATTTTCATGTGTGGGTGGCTCAATAACTTAATCCATTTTTGACTCAATCATTTTCCACCCCTACTTGGTGGATTATGACCTTTGAATATCTTAGATTGGACCGAAAGCATGTCTAACGCTCTCATTTGGGTGGATAAAGAACTCAATTAGGATATGAATCCATCATTTTCCACCCATGTGCAATAGATGATAATGTAAATGAACTATGTAAAGTGTGATAAATATATAATTGTGTATGTCAGCTCTACAACCACTCAGGTATACTAGGCTAACCATTATAGATGGAATAAGGCATAAAACTAGTAACAACCTAGAATATAATTTCAAGTGTATACACTTTAGAGAATTATATGGAGTTTACCATTCCTTTTGATCACCTTGTGTGTAACTAAGTATATGGAATTCATGTGTCATGCACATGTCCCCAATTAGATATATGAGTATACTATTTCTAGATTGAATTTTAATGATTGTATTTGGGTATTTAAACTATTTATGGGAATGATAATGTTGTGAATTATGCCCCTAATATGATAAACTAATATGAATATAAGCTGAGATAGTGTGAATCTAAGCAAAATTTGAGCAAAATTTTCAAACGTGTAGTTGTCTCTATGCAAATATGTATTATAACTAAAGTATTATTATAGCCAATCTAAAATGTCCTAAAATTGGGGTTACTAAAAAGTATCACCACATCCTAGACAATAGTGTCATGTGGTGCTAGTGTCCCTATTTGGGTGCTAATGTCTATCTAGTTTAAAATTTGAGTCACTATACTAATTTATAATTCACTACTTTTTCTTATGTTTTATTTGTGTATGATTTTATGGAACTAATCCCATGTGTTAAAAAATGATCTGTGAATGCAATGTAAGAGCCTTATCTCTATGACAAACTGCTATGCATGCCCCCTATTTTTAGGGTGGTTATTGAACTTATGTAAGAACTATCCTCAAAATATATAACTCTATTAAATATGTGTTAGTTATATAATATATGATAAATGCATGATAATCCAATATAATTTGCAAACATAACATCAGAATGTAAGAGAATCTAAGCATAATTATGTAATGTAATATGTATGTTGTCTTTATCATTACACAAGTTTTTCAAAATAGATTTAATTAATGTGTATAATAAAAAATATGATTATATACCTAGGGTTATGGGCCATTATATCCATCATGCCATCCAAGTAGGAAGGGTAATTGCATGAGGTCCCTCATGGCATTAATAACTAGTGTTTGCAATAAGAAAATACAAACTTCATGGCCATTATACATATATAAATAATATAAAAAAAACACATTAGGCATGAAAAATAGGCCAAGGGGACACAATACAATGGACATTGGCACATATCATTAAATTTGATAGAAGAATATATACAAGGACATGTTCAAATGTCCACATATGTAAGTAAAAAGCAACTTGTCTTAGAGCCATATAGAAGGAAATGTTTCAATGTTACCATAAAAAATAAATAAATCAAATACAAGGTACATTGGCATATGTCCATTACATACATGAATATAAGTGGTGTAGAGCCAAATAACAATGGCATATTCAAATGCCCTCATGTAGAAGAAGCATAGAAAATAAAATCAAGTCTAAACTTAGAGATACAAAAATGAAAGCATGAATTAATGTAGTAAAAATCTATGTTAGAGTGAGTATGTACATATTTTAAGTCTAAACTAGTGATAGTTGACAAAATAATGTGAGTATCAACATAAATGATCAATATCACGATATAACAATGGTAAAACTAGAATGTAAAGAATGTAAGGATAGAACCTGATAATATAAACTTTTATCACTTGGATTTACACCCTTTGAGGAGATGAATCATCTCTCATCATCCAAGTGGAAAAATTGAAAAATCTCACTTGTTGTCGATAGTCAATTTGGTGAGATGAATCTCTAGAATGAAGGGCCAACTCTTTAGATGTGCTTTGAAATAATTTCACCTATATTAATTGATTGTTTATGGAGAAAATGGATATATTTGTCATGAAATTAAACCTATTATAAATGGTTATTCACCAATATGTTTACCATAATACTATTTTACTACATCACTTTGAGACAAAGCATACAACACTAATTTAAGTGTCTTAGAGTGCACTAAAATTAGTATTTCAATATGAAGGTACCATATATGAATAATATCAAAGGTAAGTGGAAAAATAGATATTTATAAGATGATAATACTTCCTTTTAAACTTAAAAACACTTCCATACACTTCAAAACAATTCATATGACCTACTAGGCATGGAATCACTTGCATCAAACATGGAAGGATTGAGAGAAAGCAAGGATAAATGAATATCTCTTAACCATTCACTATACATCTCTTCACACAATTTAAAAATATTATATATGACTCAAAATTTAATTTAATTTATTTTATAAGGAAATTACAATGTCAAAACTACCATGGACTCACCATACCTAATGTGGTATTAGATTACAAAGGCCAATTTGCCAACTCTTATAGAGCTTGATAGAGAGAGGATAAAAGAGAAGCCAAAGGGTCATAATGAAAATTTTAAATATGATAAAATGAGTTAATTTTTCATGGTAATATGATATGGGATGAAAAATTCAAGGTTAAGAAGTACAAGTGTCTACACAAGGCATAAACCCATGAAAAGTGGCATGAAACACCTTGTGTTGGCTTAGACAAATTGCCTTCATGGTTGGCCTCCTTTGAATGCATAATAAATAAATATGAATAGGTGAAATGATATTAAATAATTTAAATGGTATCAAAAATTCCTCTCCATGAATTTTTTATAGGCATGGTCATCTAGAATCAACTAAAAAGAAGCTATCATCATCTGTAGTCCAAAAAATTCTTCTTTCATGCACCCTGCACACTTGGCTTCAAAATTGGATTTATTTTCTCATAAAAATACATTGGATGGAGTGGATTATAATTTTAAATACAATACATGGCCTTATAAGAATTAGTCACACCTAAAAATCACTCCACTTGAAGTTTTCCACCCTTTTCACTATCTTGTCTAATATACTAGTTTTGATTGGCTAAGATGAGAGCTCTAGATTGGACACTTAAGAGATTATATTAAAATTAAATGAACATATGGAGTTATAAAAAGTTTAAATATTCCCCCTAAACTTTAATTAACTTCTTGAAACCTCTTGTAGCTTATAAAACACAAAAAAAGGTAAAAAAAAATACCCTATTTTGCACCCTATTCGTATAAGTTGATATAGCCAAAAATAATGTGGGTATATTGAGTGAGTCATATACAAATTAAAATATATTACATGGTCAAATTATGCCATTATATTAGTTATTCAACTCTATTTCTCCAAAATAGTCATTGGTAAGGGTTTGCAAGGGTTTTAGCTTATTTCCACTCTTAAGGTTCATTCATAAAGATGGTAAATCAAACATGAAAAAAAATTACACAAAATAATATTTAAATACCTCCATAAACATACCTAAACTTCTCATCTTCCCATGAATAGAATCAAAAGAAGTATGATAATTCAAAGTTTCCCTATCGAGTTATTCCTTCCATTTACACATGCTTAACAATGGTCTCAGGCCAAAATTGAATATCCTAAAGATTTATCTACAATTTTTAAGATTTAAAATACCTAATTATACCCTAGGAACATGATCCAATAGGATAGGAATCATATCTCATGTTAGAAGTGTAAATGACGTCTCATTTGGGCACTAGGCTTGAACCTTGCCTAATAGGTCTACGTTGCCTCAAAGCATAAAATGTATTTTTTATGTTTCATATGAATAAAAATATACAAAATAACATATAATTACATCCCAAAATCATGTTCCAATCAGTTATAAGGATCACCAAGAGCTAGAAATAAAATTAGCGTATCATTTTGTCAAGGCCTAACAGACCTACCTGCAAGTTCAGTATATTAGACTATTATGATATCATTTATCCCTATATTACTAGGTTTATATTATTTCCTATGTGTCATACAACTATATACACCTTATTTCCAAGTTTCCACAACTCTTAATTCACCCTTTTATTCTTATTCTCTAAAACCTACCAACTTCTCTTAAGGGGAGTGCCCTCTATCTAGGACAAAATAGAGGGAAATTATCCTATTTTATTATAATAATTTAATTTTTTATCATATTAATAAAATAAATAAAACACCCACCAC
This sequence comes from Torreya grandis, assembly GCA_037957365.1. Lineage (NCBI taxonomy): Eukaryota > Viridiplantae > Streptophyta > Pinopsida > Cupressales > Taxaceae > Torreya > Torreya grandis. The sequence goes on from JARHVA010008106.1 coordinate 209,976, forward strand.
AAAAAATTGGCTCTTAACTAGGTCAATAGACCCCTTAAATTCATCAAATTCCAAGGCAGACTTTTGGAGGGCACACTGTGTATGCAGTGGTTTCCTTATGTGGACTGTAAGTACTTGTTCAAGGTATTTAATTTGATTGATACCCATTATGGAGGTATAAAATTTTTATTTACACCATATAAAATACATTCATAATTCTATTTAACCCTTATAGCTATGCTTTCACCTTGAAACTTTTCCTTTCACTGAACTTCTCAAAATTTAGTTCTAACATGATTGAGTTTTCCTCTAATATGTTACACCTGTAGGTTTATATGTGTGTTCATGGTATTTAATATAGTGATTATATTCCTATTTAATATATTAATTCCATTTTATGTATTTTTTATCCATTAATATAGCCTTTAAGTACTTCCCATACTCAAAATCACCAACTTGCTTGCTATTTGACTCAGTCAATAGTAGACTATACTTTTGCCCTCAAGGTACTATACCTATAGGTGCATATGTTTTTTTTTATATTTATAAAACATATAATAACCTCATATAAGTTTATTTTAACCATATTTACCTATTTTTATTATTTATTTCATTCTTATGCAATATCAACACTTATACTTGACTTCTCAGTCCACTGCTATCTACAGTCAAAAGTGGTTGTTTAACCTCCTTGAAGAAAAACATGAAATTTGGCATTATAATTTTTAAATTTATGCTAAAATTTATTTATGAGTAAACTAATAAAAGTTTAAACATCCTTATTAAAACATTTTTGATGTTCCCATACTCAAACTTCCATATTATATTGTATACTATCTTATACTAGTGCAGGTGTGTATTTCCATGAGAAGAGACACTTGTCGGTGTATATGGGGAGGAAAAACACTATATAACATTATTATAGGTGACATTTATACTCATTAATATTACTCTCACCATTTATAAACACTCACACTATGGTATTAAAGTTAATTTTTGACTTTTTGATGGCAAAGGCCTCCTTTAGGTCATAGTCCTATAAATTATATTGAAAGAAAATAGTGTTTTAATAGAAAATTTAGGACCCCAAACAAAAAACCTCCATTAAATATCTACCCTTATAACTTTGAAATGTGATTCTCCATTCTATAGGTTACAACTCATGATCATCTAAATGCCTCAAACCCCATGGCAACCATGTTGTAAAGCTTCTATAAAACTCCTAGGTTCTCTATTTTTCCAATTTAGGGATTGGAGGCCTGAAACTTAGTCATCATCCCTTTGGAGTGATCCTCAACCTCGAAAATTAACATAATTTTACTAACCTTCTATGACATCAAGAAGGGTTCAAATACTCATTTCAACACTTTAGAATGGCTTTTTGACTTTTTGTAGTACCACCTATAGGTTAATCTATATACATATAGGTAGTAAGGGTGAGAAGTGTAGGTAGTATGTATATACACCTACTTATGCTAAATTTTATACCTTAACCAAGCTCACAAATGGATGTATCTCAACCTTAATAGATTCAAATCAGTCCTAAACATCTTTCCCATGTGTGTGTGTGTTCATGATTGATATCTACATATGGGCATCTTGATTGGTATACATGGTAGCAAGAAAAATTATGAAATAAACTCATGGTATATAATCTTACAATAAACCATTATACTATCTTAAAATTTCAAAAGTATTCCCTTCAACTTTTGAGGACTTGTATCAAGTCAAGATAGCTCCATTTCAAGGTCTGGACTCTTTTAAGCACCTGTAAGTTGTGTGTTAATGGTAGAATTATGTGTCAATATTGCATCTAATTGAAAATCATGGAGATTAATTTAAATAATTGAATTTAAAGGTAAAGGGTAATCAATATCACATTTAAAACATATAACTAGACATATAACTAGACCTATCACACCCCTCTAAATCCATGAACACGCATGACGATACTACAAATAGTAGAAACTTGCCAACAACATAGAATGATGATACCCTTGTAACATTGTTATAATTAACCTATATAAACACTTTTAAACATGAAAATAATAATGTAAAACATCTAAGAAGAGATCCCACATCCCCTAGAGTCCACATCACCAACTAGTTCATATAGATTTGACCAAAATGGAGTAAAACCTATAGGGTGCATGAAACAACAAGCATAAAATTAAAATCAACTTCATGAGGATGGTTCATGAAAAAAAGGCCACCATTCTTAATCATAATTATATATAGATTAAGGTATATGATTTTTATTTAACCTTCCTAAAGCATTTGATCTGAAACCTCCTCTACTGGTCGTACCAAGTAGAAACTTGAATACTGCTTTTGCTTAGCAAGAAGCGTGAAAAAAGAGCATAATAGTTTTGCCCCAAAAATGGAACTTAGAAATAACTTAAAACATGGATTTGATATTAAGGAATTTGAATATACATACCATGATATTTTTCCACATGGCACACTTCCCAATGATCTACACAAGTGCCAAACTCTCCTTCTTTCTCAAGAAAACTACCCTTTCTACTAAAGAACCTACCACTTTTCAGTTATGTCAGTTGATTAAGACCTAAGTGGAAACATGGGGCATGGAATCACATTTTATAACCTTCACACATCCTAATAAATTTGTACAAGTCATTAAATGCACCTTTGTTTACCTCTAAATAACCTAAAAGGACTAGAATGACTAAGGACCAAGGCTAGTTTAAAATCAAATTATATTAAATAACTTATAAAATAGCTTGTGAAATATGTATTAAACCCATAAGACATATAAAATTCAATTTTTTACCTAAGGGTACACCAATTTTACCTAAAAGTCAAATTTGGTCAACATAAACTATGTATAAGATGCCCCCAAGTGGGTGGATGTATCAAATGGATAATATTAATCCAGTGCATATGCCCCCAATGGGTAGGTGATAACAAGTAAAGATCAATGTAGTGGACCTGAGTCCTATAATAAATATACAAGCACTTACAAAAATCAATTGAAGCATGTATGTATGATAAAACCAAATATACTAAGATAGATAACATATGTAGTGTCTAGAAAAGATAAGAAGTGTAAACATATTGATACATAAAATTTGTAATTTTTGTGTTTTTTGAGTAATATGTGAATTTTTTTATGTTTTGGCATGTTTTATTATTTTTTTATTTCTTATATATAAGTTATGTATAAGAAAATGAAGATAAATTATGTAAAAAGAGCAAGAGAAAATAAAGTGTGTATAATTAAATGATATAAATGTAAATTAAATAGTATACAAACAAACTATAATGTCTCTATAGACCCAAGGGCACATCCATGGGATGTGGTTAATCAAATGGTGGATCTAGTTGAACATCATACAGTGTCAAATATTAAATACATCCAAACTCAAATAAGTTGTCATCACTAAAGTTATCATACCAATCTATATGTATTAGTGGATTCTTATCCTTAACATGATTTTAGACTCCATGCATCTAAATGGCATGCTTCTCAATTGTGCAATATGGCTCTTATGTATTCCCATGGTAAACAACATTAAAACATGAATTATCTATGTGAAACTTATGGTTCTCATATATTTCATCATGTAAGATGTGAGCCATGTGTCCATCATGAGTGAATTCCAAGCATCTATCTGACAAATCAATTATGGCATACATCACCTATAACCATGTAATTACAACTAAAACCTATATATGAGTGTCCCTGCTCTAAATGAAGAATAGTGTATTGGCCACCTCAGGGTCAGATTTAACTGGTAGTGTAATATGTATAATATAATCATGACAATATATAACATGTTATAACTCACTCTCCTAATAACCAATGTGGTGTAAAAATTCCAAAGTGAAATTATTATTATTATAATCCTCATATATAAATATATGGATAATGTATTTATTTGCTAAAAATATATATTAGTTAATGGATCATTCTCTGAATGTTTGTGTTGGTAATGACTCTATCATAGTGATCATATTTATGAAGGAGATCATATTGATTATGGTGGTCATGCTTGTGAAATTCGAGGTTATATGATCTAGAAATTTCCCTAATCCTTAAATTTATTTATTTTTATGTTGGAATCATGAACATGTGGCAGTATCATGTCTTGTGAGTCTATGAAAGTGAAAAAAGGGTTGACCTTCCTGTGGTGGTAATTTGTTGACTGATCTATACTAAACTATGGGTAATATCATCAATCCTTTATCAATTAGTATCTATAAGTAGTGGCATGGTTTGTACTATGAAATTCCTATCTGAATCTATATGAATGAATCAACATCAATGGATGTAACCATATGTACTAAATGGATCAAGGGATCTATTGCTAATTATAGCTAAGTATGAAAACTTATAGCTATAGGATCTTGAACAACTGGTGTTATTAGTGTAAAATTATATATAAGTTCCTTTGAATCATCTTTGTACTCTTGTAGGCTCATTGGTGTAAAACTTAATCCACATAAATAATCATCATTATATAGGTGGTTGATCCTCATATCTAGTAGCCTATGAGTCTATGTCATAATTATGAATGTAAACCTCTTATAAATTAACAAGTAGTGGTAATTTTTCTATAAGAATCTCATCATCTACCCTAGGTGAGGATGTATGTACTATGAGAGACTTCTTATTTATCATCAGTGAGGGTAACTATGTTTTAGAAAGTTATGGAGGAGGTATATGAATAGTCCTACTAAATTCACCCACCTCATATGTATGAATCTTCTTAATGGGAATCATGTGAGGTGGGGATTTGATGATAACATGAGGTGTCCCATCTAATGATGTAATCTAAGTAGGAGGCTTGGTGAGTCTACAATATCTAAATGGTTAATTATATATTGGACATGTTTATAGGTACATGTCATGTAAAAATGTGATGCATTAATGAAAAGTATAAGGTACATCCTCTATAGCATGTATATGAGGTTTCCTAAGTATCAAGCTATAATACAAATGTTTTGGCATCACTTAAAAGTGTGTAGGTAAGGTTTTTGTTCCCACTATAATGTTTAATGTAATTAAAACCAATGTCTATCTAAGAATGTCATCAAACCCTTGGATATCATTATATGTCTTTTGAATAGATGCTTTATCAACCCCCATGGTTTGTATAAATGTGAGGATACATATATTGAGTCTTGATCCACTTTCAATGGTAAATCATTTAATAGTTGTGTTATTTATTTGAGCTTGATTGAAAAGAACCTCATTTTGATATATTATTGATTATGAAAGCAAGTCCTCATTATAAAATATATCACATCCTCTACATACTTTATAGTGTTCATGATAAATGAAAAATAATATGGTTCAATATCATGAGGCATGGATTTATGATTAGGTGTTTGAAAAATAATATCTTCAAAAATTATTGATTTTTGAAGTAATTCCAATATAGATATCTTGGCTAGTGTATTTAAGAATTAATTCACTCTATCAAATTCTCTTTTATAATCTTTAGGTCCCTTTGTAGTGTGATGAGGATGAGGAGGGATGATAAGGTTATGTTACACCTGTATATGTTGAGTATGCACCCTATTCCACCTAGTGATTACACAAACCAAAGGATCTACTATTTTCCATGGGTGATTAGTAGAGGTGGGGTGGGAGTGTAGATAATCAAATGGTCTAGGTGGAGACAAAATAAAAGGAGTTTTATTATCTCTCTATCATCTAGTATTAAGTAGAGGTAACTCAAATTGAGACATATATCAATTATCCTTTTAAAAATGGGACTCACATGATGGAGGACTGATGTGTAAAAATAGTTTAGCTCTAACCAAAACCATGATAGGGGTAACATAAATGTGTAATTTTATATAAATAGCTAGTAATAAACATGTTAAGCAAAGTAAAAATCTTTGTACCATGAAATGTAAAATCTTTCTATCATGATAATCATGGTAATAAGATATAATTTATGATTGATTTAATTATATAAATGTGAAACCTTAGGTAATCTAGGGTTAGGATCTATGAAATGTTTAAAGTCAGGTTCACCAAATGCTTTAACCTTTTATGGTTTAGTTATGTAAATCCTCTATTTTATTAAAGGGTTGAGTAATCAAAATTAGTGAAATAATATGCAATAAATAACCACTTATTTGTTACACATTTTTACTTGATTTGACTTTCTAAAAATAGTAATAAATATGTACAAATATAGACTTATCTAGAAAACATCTAATATGGAAGATCTAAGTGCTAAAAATTGAGATACAAATAGATATTAGTATTTTCAACTAGATCCCTATCTTAGATTCTCTCCTGGATAGTAATTGAATACATGGATAGTAGTGCCATATGGTTATAGTTTCCTAAAAATGGCACTATTGTCCTCTATACAAGATTGTTCCTAAATTCTAAGAACACTTACACCTATGTTTCTTGGTTTTGTTATTACATGCATGAAGTCTAAAGATTTTTATTATTATTATAATAGCCAATTTATTATGTAAACCCTAATTATCCTTATAGTTAAGGCATGAACTAAAAAGTGTGTTTATTAGTAGGATAGGTTGGACATCCTCAACACCCCACTATGAATAGAGTTGCCTACATAACAATACTTTGAGGAGGGATGTAGTTATCCCCAGCTAAGTGATGTTGTAAGTGCAAGTTATGATATAATGATAGTGGTCCTAAATTCCTTGCATGTGGTTGAGATTGCAAATATATAAAAAATGATCTTAGGGTACATGTAGATGGTAGTATCTAAAATTAGGGCAGAATAGGGATTAATGACCTTGATTTTACTCAAATTATTTCCTTTTTAAATAGGTATTTTTCATCTAATTTATATTTAGTGGATAGAGGTCTAAAACTCATTTATTTATAGTGTTCTATAGCTTATGCATATAATAAAATATGATTAGGCAAACCTTAAGAGGTTTTCACTTTTGAAAATATATTTGTTCGATAAAGTTAGGGAAAATTACATTAGTGCCATTTTGGAAACACTAGAACCATGTGCCTCTAGTGTCATTAATGTGTTGCTAATGTCCAATTGGAAGTATGATAGGCATAAAGGGATAGGATATAGAAATGAGGTTTTGATACTATATTTTATCTGACTAGAGATGCATGTGATCCACACAAAGGCTAGAAAAGTGAGATAATATGCTTAAGTAGAGGTCTCAAGCTAATCTAGGAATAATTTGTCTCAAGTAGAACTCTTAGAACTCAAATACCACTTTTAGGTGATTACACATAGACATCATAGTGTATTAAATAGTAGGATATGAAATATTGTCCCCATGGTTATACTTTTAGGATATAACCAGATTAAGATTACACCAAAGTACTAGCATAGTACTATGTTCACCACTCCATGGGGAATTCTTTGTTATCAATTCATGGATTTTGGATTGAAGAATTTCAAAGAAAACTATATGCATGTCATAACCATCATCTTCCATGACATGATGCATGCCATTATTAAATATTATGTTGATGATTTTTTAGCTAAATATAGAACATGTGCAATCCATCCAAACTTTTTACAAATAAACTTTGAGAGGCTTCATGAATATAAGGTACACATCAACTCTAAGAAGTAAATCTTTGGTATTACTTCAGGAAAACTAATAGAGTTTATTTTCTAAAAAAGAAGTATTGAGTTATATCCTAATAAGGTCAAGGCTATTATTTAAGTTCTTCCTCCATCCAATTTGAATAAACTTTGTAGTTTTTAAGGTAAAATTCAATCTATTAGCATTTTATATCACAAATAACTGATAAGTGTCATGATTTTACACAATTTTTGAATAAATTTATCATATTTAGATTAGATATATATTATTAAAAAAACTTACCAAACTGAATAACTACTTGGATAATATACTACTAATAACTTTGCCTACACCAAATAAACCTTTGTTCATGTACATTTTAGTGATATAGCATGTATTATGAGCACTATTGGCCTAACATGATGAATAGGTTAAATATCATGTGGTATATTATCTTAGTAATATATTAGTAAATTATGAGAATAATTATAAACCTATGGAAAAGGGTTATATCATAATTGTGTTCACTTCCATAAATCTATGACATTACATGTTGAATAACATAACCATTTTCATATCCAAGATTGATTTTCTTGAGTATCTATTATCTAAGACTACTCTTATAGGCCAAATGAGTTTGTTTCTGAGTTAATTTGATGTGTAATACTAAAATTAGAAGTCCATCAAAGGGTAAGTCCTAGAATATGAACTTGTTGAAGATATTTTGATTGACACCAAGCCTCTTTCATTTGATTTTCTAAATGAGTCCATCATGACCCTAGATGAGCTATCCATTGAGTCTAATTGTTGGATGCTATAATTTGATGGTTCATTCACATATCATGGATCTATATCTGGTATTTTATTAGTCACAACATAAGGGGATCTTATTCCCAAGGCACTTAACATTATCTTCCATTGTACCAAAAACATGGCTTAATATGAAGCCCTTGTTGCAAGATTATATCTAACAATATAGTGAGATATCAATAAGTCAATGGTATATGAAGATTATCAACTAATCATCAATCATGCCATAAACTATTAACAAACTTGAGATGATAATCTTGTACCTTACAAGTATATTGTGGACAATCTTAAGCAACACTTTTATTTTCTTCAATTTGAATAGATATCATGGGCCAATAACTCAGAAATAAATATCATGGATACCATTAGGTTAATGATACAAGTATCCAATGATGTTAGAGAGTATTAGTTTCTCACCAAGAATATTTTTCAACCACCTCATGTACTACAAGATTTAGAGTGAGTTTGTAGTATTTTGGTCTAGATCCCCCTTGGTATAAATACCTTTGTACTTATCTCCAAGATCAAACCCATCCTCTAAACCTCTCATAGAACCAAATCAAATTATTAATTCATGGATCATCTTGTTATACTATTCTATGAAACATGCTCTATCTTAGAGGCAATGATGGAATTATGCTTCATTGTTTATCTTCAAAAGAATCTATCTTGGTGATTAAGGAGGTCCATTAAAAAAAATTTGGGGCCCACACTAGTGGTCTGGTCTTGGATAAAAAACTCCTTTGAACATGATATTATTGGCCAAAGATAGAGATAGATGCCTAAATTTTTTTCAATAAGTGTGTTTCTTATTAGAATCATTGCCATTTTATACATGCACCTTCACTAGGACTCAAACTGATCACTACACCATGGTCATTTTTAATTTGGAGACTCAATCTTGAGAAAATAAACCTTGGTTTCTTTGATGGACATAAGCACATTATTAATACTACATACTATTTTACTATATGGATAGAGGACATACCCCTCAACTGCATAATTTTTAGGTACATAGTAAAATTCATTTAGTTCTATATCATATTTCTCTATGGCATATCCTCTAAAATCATCTATCTTAATAATGGTTATTTCAATAATAAGGATGTCAAAGCCCTTTTTTGAAAATTCAAGATCTACCATAAACATTCCACACCATATAACCCATAAGGTAAATCTCAAGTTAAGAATATAACAAGACCATTATTAAAATTCTTAAGAATATTATCAATGACTTGGTCATGATTGGAACTTACAGTTGTTCCCCACCTTCTATTCTTAATGCACTAGTCATTTGACCCCAATAGGAGCTACATCATACTTAATTTTTGGTTTATAGGCTAGTATCCCTATCGAAATCGAGTTGCCCTTATTACCTATCTCACTATAAGACATTATTGATGATGAAGAATACCAAGTTTCCAAATTTTAAGAGTTGGAACTTCTAGATGAAAAGCTTTGAGATACCTTAGACCATTTATAGGCTTATAAGAATTAGATATGTCATAGATATAATAAATGTATTATCCATATAAAGATTGAACTTTCTTACATTATCCCAAAATAAAGTCATAATAACACTAATAGAAAACATTAAAAGAAAGGAAATTTTGAGGCCAATTGGTTGGTCCATTTGTGGTCACTACCATATATGGTTCTAGGACATACAGGAATGATACTCTAGATTAAAAAAATCTTGGGTAACCCATTAACATATTTTACCTTAAGAAATTCCATGCTTGAGTTTTATTCTATTGCATTTTCTATTAGAACCCTTGATTATGGGCACTTTTATATATCATGAATTGGACTATTCTCATCACTATATCACTTGGACCATTTTCACCTTGTTACTTGGACCATTTATATTCTATTACTTGGATAATTTTTACTTACCTATATGGACTATTCTAATTTAGTAAGAACAAGGATTCTATTGTTCCCTAGACCATTTTTACTTTCCATTACCTATTCTCTCACATTGTTCCAAATTTGTTACTAGTCATGATCTTGATTATGACCAAAAAGTATGTAGATATATTTAGTGAATACTTCAAAGGAGGTATATATTTATTAGCATCAACATCAACGACTTATTTTTTATGGGTGAGTATCTCAGGGTATGTCAACATATATTTTTTCCTATTTGATATTTTTTTGAGACTTATTCTAAATACTCTTCTTATTATTTCCCCATTGTGATCATATTTTCTATTTTGTGGTATTCCCATTAGTCTTAGATTTTGTTTCTAGTTTATGGAGACACACCATTGTAGCCATTTTAGCTATCATTTGAGCCTTTACCTAAGGACCAATGCCATTTCCTAGATGGTGTTGATGCTTGAATATGTATCCCAAGTGCCTAGAGTGTTCAATAACACTTATCATTTTATAATTCTAAGAATTAATCACATGAGTTGTAGGTTGTGATAATCCTATTGTCTATTGATAGAATAAAGGTAAAATAAGTGGACTCTTTCATAATATTTATATTTTTTAGTGATTGGGAGTCAACATGGCCAAATAGTTAATCTATATAAAAAAATGAAGTATGTTATGCTAATAATGGTGAATTATGATCAAGAACTAATCTAAAGACTAATCTAAGATGTATTACAATGACAATTAAGCTAGAGTGATCAAGTTAAAAAACAAAATGAAGGATAAGGTAGAGAAGGAATGTTGTTGATATTCATTCCAAACATCATGACAAAGTTTAAATATCATCTAGGCATGCACTTAATCAATATATGACATGAAATATCATAAGCTCAAATCCTATCATAGATCAAGAAAGCATTCCAAGTAATATGGGAAATAATGTAAATAAGAACCAAGTTCTCTTTAAAAATTTACCCTTTCAAGTGAAAAACATTAGCCCAAATGCAAGAAAGGTAAATAAATGATATGAACCTAAGAAATTTCAATTAACCTAGCATTGGCACAAGTTAAAAAATCTACATTCAAATATACACACCAAGGATTCATAAGAACCATTCAAATCTAGAAGTTAAAATAAAAAAGTGAGAGAAAAGCTAGAATAACAAAATACATAAGTAAATTTGGACAAACTTTGAATAATTCCTTGCTTATATTAATTTATCAAAAGTTACAATTGGTTTCAGCCCCAAAAAAAACCTCCATTTTATAATTAACAATACTCTTTATATATAATGAAATGAAGTATGTTGGTTAGTCATATACAATTACAAAAGTACAAGTGTTAGGATAGATATCCTTTCAACAAATGTTCTAGAATACATTAGACTTTCCCTAATAAACTGATCTATAGGCCATGTGCCTTAAAATTTCACATGACTTTACAAAGGAATATTCCTTTTCAAAATATTTCAATCCTTAGTTATAAAAAGAATATCCTTTATCCAACTAGCCTTGGGGCCCCTTGTGTTGTTGAAGTCCCCTATTTTTGTTGTAAGATCTTCATTACTCTCTGATGTTGTTCAGTAATTAGATTCAAATTAACAATAGGTTCTATGAAGAGTTCATCTTCTTAGTCTACTAGGATTCTAAGATCTCTATCATTTCTTCCTAAAGCCTCTTTGATAGTACAAGCTTCAGTAATATTTTCTTTTACTATTAGGATCATGCCCATGACCCTGATATTATCCATCCTAGATTTCCATTAGTTATTGTTCATCACTTCTTATGTAACCAGGGTAGAATTTTGCTTAAACTCATCATTAGTGATGAGAAATATGGAGTTGAGTGCAGTTGGCTTGGTGATCATGTTCCCAAGCAAGTATTCCATCTTATTTTGTAGCTACTTGTCATCTTCAAGGAGATTTCCAAATTCCTAGACCATGTGTTTAGGATTTTTATTTTTTCTACAAGTAGTCCTATGACTATGTTTTAAATGAGCTAGGATAATGGTTTTAAAACTAGGGATTTCATATTTTATTAAGATGTTTGTCAAATCTTTCATTTTATTCCTTGAATTCTACCATTAGGTGACTAAACTCTTTACTACTGTATCATGTTGGGTAAAGCTCTACATATTTGCTAAGAATGTCTTTTTGAGATGACATGGTTATGGATTTGTTCAAATTACTCACTAGTGGTCTGTAGTTCAATTCTAGATTGGATTACCCTTTCACATATGATAATTTAGCTTCTCTAGCTTGATTAGAATCAATACCCTAAGGGTTTGTAAAATGGTCTAATGATGGTAGATATTTGAATTTGTGTGAGATTTGTGACTTATGCCCTAATTAGATTGAGTTTTTGTAGCTTTGCATTTCCCAAGTCTATAAGATCTTCAACTTACATTGTTCTAACATGGCATCATTGTGGCATCCTTATGGCAATTTTTTAGTATATTTTCTCATTAAAATTTAAAAAGTGATCATTATTTTTTGAAAATTCTCACTTGATCTCACTTCATTAGATCATATTTGCATAGATCAACATTGATCATCAATATCAATCTAAGATCTTGAATTCCATTGGCTACTTGCTATGTTCCCCATAGTTATGACATTTATCCCTTTCACAGTTTCTCTGAGCTTAGTTGAAAAGTCCACATTGGTCACACACCATTGAATCAATTTCATCTAGATGAATGTGTACCATTGATCTTGATCACTAGATTATACCTCATATTATAGATCATTAATTTGAATTTGTAAATTCTTCTATTCACCATCTATCTTTGAAAGATTCTTGAAATTTATTTTTTTAACCACAATTATGCCACTTATCATCTTTTCTTTCATCCTTGACTTTTCAACATTTGTTATACACCGTCTGATCATCTTCATATAAAAAAATAGACCATTGGATATTTATCCACAAGGTTGAACACCATTGGCTACTTAGTGTTCTTTGGTTGTGAGTGTGACACTTGTCACCTCCTCTCTTATCTTGTGGATCTATTGAAATTTTAACTCGATAAACATCATTGGATCAATCTTGCCTAAATAGATGCATGCCATTGATCTTTGGAATATGCTTGAAATTTAAATTAGGGTTGGGGATTTGAATTTTCAACTTTAATATTTCAACATTGATCTTGTTCATCTAAGAAAAATTAGGCCATTTATCCTATGGATGGAAACAATGTTTAAGTTAGTGCTCAAGAAAATAAAAGACTTAACATAATGTTTTTGGACTATGGTTTTATTTCATGTTAATAAACATGAATTAAAATCTTAGGATAAACATTTTAAGCTATGTTTTAAGACCTAATAAATGGGACCCCATACATACTAAAAAATACATGGCATAAAGTCTTAGGAAAAGGCTTTAGCTAAAGTCTAAGACATAACAAAAAGGACCCAATGGCTAGTTAGACTATGCTAATGACAAAATATACCAAGGGACCATGGGAAATAAAAGGGACCAATTATGAATTTTTATAATAATGTTTGATCATATTGATAAACATGACTAAACATTAGTATAAAAATTAAACTAAGTCTTGAGAAAAGTAATAGTGTTCCCATGTAAATTGATCCTACACAAATTTGAATTCAATTCAAAGGGAATGATATAGGGTAATTAGAATTAGGGTTTTAAGCTAATCAGACAAGAATTCAACTTTATTTTCAATAAGCTAGAGGATAATAAAATATCAAACTATTATTAAATCATAAAACTCAAACATTTCTCATTCTAAATGGACTTCATTAAACCTGTAACTTGAAACATGAAGATATAATGTTGGCAAATTTAGACAAGGGCAAACCAAAAACATGTAAAAATATGCCAAATGAATAAGGTGTTAATGATCTTGAAATGAAAATAATATGCAAACATGATAAAGGTACTCTGATTAAGTGAGTTTTGAATTTTAAGGTACAAAATTTTCACAATTTAACATAAGGGTCCCCATTTTTTAGGAATGGGTGGATGTTGACCTCAATAAATGGTAAATTCTAGGGGAAACATAGAAATATGTTAGAATTCAAAGACACTAGTTTAGACTAATAACTAAGTTAGTTATTCTACTTGATCAATCACCATTATTTAGATCAATTCATGGTTGAAATAAGCCTTTCACATGCAAACTTGGGATCAAACACCAAGACCTAGTCATGTTTTGTGTGTGCTTTGATTCTAATTACTATTTATCATGGTATTTATGGAAACAACTTATATATTTCATGAATTTAATCATTAACACTAACTTTCAACATGTTTGGATATTCATTAAGAACCATGATTTAGCTTAGGGAAGGCTTGGTTAATGCTTTGCTACCAGCTAGGTGTCCATATCCCCAATAGAGATGCCTTTGGCTCTACTCAAGGCCATTTTTCACTATTAGCTAGGCATCTATAGCCCTAATGGAGATTACCAAAATCATCTCTGCCTATAAAGCTTTTGATTTGTTTGTAATAAGCTCTTCTTTTTGTAATTTTAGGTCATTTTGGATTTCTAGCAAAGGCTGGGAACTAGGTTAGATAGGTTTAAAGATTTTGTCAAATGTTTGATCTTTAGAAAATCATCTTTAGTTTCAAACATTGTCCTAATCAATAATGTTTGTTAAGTGAAAACATGACTATGTCCCAATAGTTTAATCTTTCACCCTATATGTGTAATCCTTATTAAAACCAATATTAGATCAGAATAAGGTTTAAAATATTACGAAATAATTAACTTATCCATTAGTCTTTACTAGTTTCTAAAAATTATAGCACTAAGCTCATATTTCAACAATCCATGATCTACCAATGCTAAGAAAACATACCTATGTTTATAAAATGGCGAGCTCCTTTTGAGCATATAAATGAATTTTGAGTTGAAGACTATCTAAAAAGACTTATTAGAAGCAATGAACAAAGCAAAGAAATTAAACACACCAAACATAAAGAAAACAAATAGAAAAGAAAAAAATATACAAACATGTATAAACAAGGGATGGGAAGGAAAGAATAGAAAGAAACAAACCTAGCCTACCTATACTAACTCTAACTAGTATTAAAATATACTTCATGAGGAGCTCAGGTGGAAGAGTAGAGAAGTAGTGCTTAAGGTACTACCCATTGGTGGGCAGTGTGAACTCTGCTCCTTTTAATTCTTTCATCTTGAGGGTGTTATCTCCATGTATCTCAATAATTTGATAGGGACCTATCCATAAAAGTGTAAACTTCTTGAGTTTACCATTAGGCTCATATGTCTTCTCCCAAATAATAACTAAGACTCCTTGCCTGAACATGTTTATCTTTAAATTTTTATCAAACCACCTTCTCACTATGGTTTGGTGCCTTCTAAACTTAGCAAAATGCTCTTCTATTGAATCTTGCACCTAAATAATGTCAAAAAACCTTGAGCTTGTAAATTCTTGATCATCTTTCATGTATTCTTGTATGAACCTGTATGTTGGTTATTTGAGGGTGATGGGGAAGATGGGTTTTTTACCATAAACTATCAAGAATGGTGATGCCTTGAGATCTTGTTTGACTCTAGTTCTATCTACCCAAAGGGCACACTTAAGTAGCTTGTGCTATGTTTTAGGCTTATTAGCTATATAATTATTTATATCTTTCATCAAGTTCTTATTTTTTGATTTAGATACTCCATTACCTTGAGGATAATTGTTTGACGAGAACTTGAGAATGATTTTATTATCATATGTTCATTCAATCACATTAATAGATATAAAAGCATATCCATTATCATAGACTAAAGATATTATTGTCCCAAACCTTGTGCATATGTTTTTTTAGAATTTGATATCCTATTTAGTTTCGCACTACTTAGTTTCCACTACTTTAGTCCATCTTGTGCAGTAGTTAGTAGTAGTCATAAAATACTTGTGACCATTTAAGGAATTTGGATTGATGACCCCCACAAAGTCTAATCCTCATTATGCAAAAGGTTTTTCAATCATGACTAGATTTAATGTCATCTCTACCCTGAGATCCTTGGTTTTGAAGACTTAACATGAGTGGAATTCTCTCACATGCTTGTGATCATATTTAAATATTGTAGGCCAGTAATAACTAGCTATTAATATTTTGTGTGTTCTTATCCTTCCAAACAACTGTCCACTTCCTAGCTTTTCATGGAAGGTGCTTATGATCTCAACTACTTCACTCTTGGAGACACATCTCAAGTATATGACTTCAAAGTTATTTATATATAACACTCCATATTTTATCAATAAATGGGTTACCTTGAGCCCCAAATCTCTTCTTTATTCTTTATTTAACCCTATACTACAATAACCTTTGACTAGTAAGTGGACAATGGGGTTACACCAATCATTGGGTCTAAAACTTTGTTTCTCTACCTATATAACACTTATCTTTGGATTAGTATTCCAAATCAACTAAATTAAACCTTAACACCTTACTAATTTGGTAGTCTTAATCTCAGTTTCATATTCTTGGAACACAGACATCCACTTACCTCTCCTTTCCCCTAGTTCATTTTGACTTACCATGAGCTTAGTGGTAGGATCTGGTAGGATTACATGCACCTTATTCCTAAGAATATAATTCCTAAAAATTTTCATTGCCTTGACCAAAACACATGTGTTTTTTTCAATCAAAGAGTAATTAAACTCAACATTTTAAAGGTTAGTACTCATAAAATATACTAGATGGTCACATCCATCTATCTTTTGAGTTAGAACTGTATCTATTATATGATCTAAAATAAATGAGTAAAGATAAAACTCTTTAGTAAGTTTGGACTTATCAAGACTGGATCTTGTCCAATTTCCTCTTTGATGTCCCTGAAATCCTTCTTGGTCTCATCACTCCATGTCATTTTAACTTCCTTCATCATATCATTCAGTGGCTTCACAAATTTTATAAAACCAAAAATGATCTTTTTTACAAAGTTTGTTTTACCATATAATGACTTTAGTTCCTTCCTACTATTAGGGGGATCTATTTTATATATTGCATCTACTATATCGAGGTCTATAGATATTCTCTCCTTAGTGATAACATGTCATAATAGTTTTCTCTTAGTAACATAGAAAATAATTTTCTTTGGGCTAAAATAAATCCCATACCTTTTACATCATTCAAATACCTATTTTAGGTGCATAATATGATCCTCTTTGATTTTATAAAAGATAGTTAGATCATTCATGTAGAGATAATGCACTTACTTACAAGACATTAGAAAGCATGATCCATAGCCCTTTTAAAAGTGGCTCATTTATTTATAAGTCCAAATAGAATTATTTTGTAGGTAAAGGTGCCCCACTTATTAGTAAATGTAGTTTTAATCCTATTTTCTTGGTTCACCAGCACTTGGTTATACCCTAAAAACCATTAAGAAAAGACATCATAGTAGAACCAGATACAATTTGGATCACTTGGTCAAGAGAAGGCAAATGATAATTATCTTTCTTAAATGATCTATTCAATTTCATGAAATCAATGCATAGTCTTATTTCACCATTTTTATTCTTGATTAGTACTAGGTTATCCACCCAAGTAGAGTGCCTAATCAAAAACATTATCCCTACATCTATAAATTTATTGACTTATTTGTATATTAGAGGTTCTAAGATAGGGTTGATAGGTCTTTGTTTTTGTCTAAAAGGCTTGCATGTTTCCTTTAAAGGTATGGTATATGTTATGACCTTTGGATCAAATATATTTAGGTCATCATAGGACCACAGTATGACATATTTATATTTCATCAGGAATTCTTTGGCTCTTTTAGAATCAATACTCATATAGGTTGTACCAATATTAACCAGTTGAGGTTGACCTTGAAGTCCAAGATAAATTGCATTATAATCCTTTCCACTTACTTTGGGAATAATAATAGTCTTATCTATTCTATCCATGTCAAATAGTCTCTCTAAGGAAGTCATGCCTTTGGATACCTTATTGTCATTCAAATGAATAACCTTATCACTGAGTTTTCTAAATTTTTCATGAATATTTTCATCAACTTCATCAATGACATGATCTTCAAATTCTCTTGAGCTAGTCATGAAGTCTAGGATATGTTGGTCATCACTAAATACCTAAAAGTGGTTTACATTATCATGGATTGAAGGGCATGGAACTAACTCAATACTAAGCCTCTGGTTGTCTTGACCTAGCATAAGAATGGAAGCTACTAACACAATTTCATCAAATGCCTTGTTCTATTCCCTATGGATGGAAACAATGTTAAAGACATCAAAAGATTAAATCAAATCCTAGAATCTAAACTTATACCTTTTAATATATGACAACTTTAACTGGTAATTACTTCTTACTTGATTAACCACTAACTCTAAGTCACCATATACTAGAATTTCCTTGAATTTATACTTGATGGCAAGTTGAAATCCTAATATTAAAGCTTAATATTTTATAAGATTATTAGTGTAAGGAAATTGAAGTCTATTAAAGCATGATATTCTTTAATAATGGGGTTAGCTATAACAATTCATAATCCAGATATTAGGCACAATATGCGAAACTTTAGAGTCACATACCTTAGAAGTCTCAAAAGTGTACATTACTAGATTAGAGTCTACCATGTTAACCCTTCCATTGATAGCATTGTACTCAGTGATCATATGCTTCATTTTAGGGTCTCTTTCTATCCTAATTTGATTGGGGACTCCCTTCCAAGGCAACCACATAGGTGAACAATCTATTGGCATATAACCATTAAAGCTCCTAGTCTAGTCTATACTCAACAATATACCATAAGCATTAGGAATTTCCACATCTTAGATATCAATGAAATTTTAGATCCATAGATATAAGGCATTCTACATGTGAACATTTAACAACTCACCAATTACTTTGACTCTTTAATTATCTAACTAAGTTACAACTCTATCATATTTTGTTGGAGTTAAACCAAGTTGCTCACAAATACCTATAGACATGATGTTTTTATATTCACTTGAATATAACAAAAAATTATTCAAGTTCTTACCAAAGATTATGACTATTAATAATAAAGGTGGGAAATCTATTTTTTCTTGTGTATTATAACATTGGCATGTGCAGTCTTTTATGGTTTAGTAATTTTTTTACTCAAGTATTGTAACAACAAATCCCTCTGTTCAATAATCTATGTCAACTCATACAATGTGATGTTATCCTTAATATTTTTCATTTCCTTTATAATACTATATCCAATCTTATTAGATGTATCAATATTGTGTTTAGAATTACTTCCCTTAGGAGGTTCTAGATTGTTGTCTGAGGTAGTATTATGAGGAGTGTCAAAGTTATTTGGAGGAGTTGAAGTGGTCAATGGTTTCTTCTACTTCATATTTCTCAAATGATAAGTCTTCTTTGGAAATTTATAAAAAGCATTAGTCTCTTTAAGAATATCCTCAATTTCATTATCTTATTGGAAAGGGAACTCAAATGTCTCCACCATGAGATTTTAATCAGATGATCTAGATGACCTTGAAGGACCATATGTACCTACATCGTAATCCTTATTAGGTACAAGATCAAAAGTATCTAACTCTTATTGAAAGTCTTAAGGATATTTCCCCATGCTTATAAGTGCAATTAACTCTACAATAGTCAGATAAAGAAACATCAACAAGGTTTATATCAAATACATTTTTGCTAGTGATGGCTCATTGTTCTTGTTGTTGTGGTAACTATCATTCTAAAATATGTTATTGGGCCTATTGAACCTTTTAAATGATAAATTCCTACCATAACTCACTCTAGTATTTCCCACTTTCTTTTACAACTGAAAGAATTTAGTGCTAAGCTTTTGAACCATTTTGAATGTGAATAGTTCTTTAATGGTTAAAGGGAATAGTCTACATGCTACAACTTCATGAGTCACATTAGTCAATGGTTATAATGCCACTATGACTAAATCTTGTAAAATATTTTTAAGGAATACAAGGAAGGTCATGTACCACACTTGTAACATTGAATGAAGAACAACCTATCCAAGACATATCTTTATAGGGATTGAACATAGGAACACCTTGAATTGGTGAAGTTTTCAAAGAATCTAAAAATTTGTGCTTACATTTATCTCACCTAGATCTCCTATGAAATTCTAATGAAAGAAAAGGTTCTCTAGTCTCTGAACATGACCTTATCCTTCTTCTTGGTAAGTATAGCTTGTGGGATTTGAATCCTATTTGAAATAGGATGTGTCAGTCTTATCTTTACAGGGAACAATGATCAAACTTACAGATTAGGAAAATTTTGCAAAGATTTATATAAAGGATGACAAAGGACATCAATATTTAACTAAATTATCTCAAAAATGTATCCATACACCTAGATATGATTGATCTTCACATGTTTAATCTTAAATAAACTCAAATTTGTAAAGGATCTATCAATATTTGATCAAAACAATTATTGCTAACCTCAAACCTATTGAATTGAAAAATCTTAATCCCTATTTACCATAATTAAGCATATACCTTCAAAGAACATTTATCTTTTCCTCAAATAAGTACAAATATTGGTCTAAGACCATAAAGATTAATTATATTTACATAATTAAGTAAATAATGACATAATTATACAAAGATTACACCAATATTTGAACATAATTCACAAGAATGAGAAGAAATACTTCAAATCTACCAATATCTAACTAGGCCCTCCTTCTATTGCCAGTGAATCCCATCTTGTTGATGCCTAAATATGTATCACATGTGATATTGATACCTAAATATGTACCATAGGGTGTTGTTAGTATTTAAAAAACACTTCTCATTTTAGAATTTGAATAATTCAGAGCATGAATAGTAGGTTGTGGTAATCTGGTTACCTATGATGAAATAACAACAAAGAAAGCAAAATATTCCATAATATTAATAAAACTTGGTGGTTGGGATCCACCTTGGTCCTTTCAACAATTTTTACAAAAGATGTAGTAATCTATACTAATATTAGTGAATTATAATCAAATTCTAAGCTAATATTAATATGTGTATATTTACAATGATATTTAACTAAAGTGATCTAGTTAAAAAAAGTAATAGGTAGGGGAGGGTAGAGAAGAAAAGTATTGTTGATCTTTATCTCATACATTATGACAAAGTTCAATTATTTCCTAGGTATGCAATTAAAACCAATATATGAAGTAAAATAGCTTAATGTCAAATCACAATGTATATTAGGAAAACTTCTAAGGAAGATAAGACATAATGCAAATAAGAACCATGTTTAATTTAAAGTTTTACTCCTTTAAGCAGATAGCTAATACACATTTACAAATATAGATAAAATGAAATGAAGCAAAGTAAGGAACCTTCAATTAACCTAGCATATGCATAAATTAACAATTCTTCATTCAAATAGTATGTGTCAGGAATTCAAAGGAGCCATTCAAATCTAAGATTCAGAACAAACAATTGAGAGAGAAGTTAAACAATAATTCACACAAATAAGATGTGATAATACTCTCAGAATTCTTAGATTGTATTAATTTCTTCAAAGATTACACTAGTTTTTTTAGGTAAAAAGCTCTCTCCTATTTACAAATGACAATACTCCTTTTATAGACCTCAAGGAAGCATGTCGATCAATTGAATCAACTTACAAGTGTAAAAAATGTAAAGGACATCTATCCTTCATACAAAGTTTCTAAAATACACTATACTTTATAAAATGGACTAACCTTTAATCAATGTGATACAAATAGCACATGCCTTTACAAAATAATATTCTATTTTCAAAATTTATAATGTTCACACAAAAGAGAATATTCTTAACTACTTGGTGGGCCCTATGCTAATAAGGAACCATGGTTCTATTGAAGTAGAATCCTCATTTAATTTTAATTTTGCTCATTAAATAACTTCAAATTGACTATAGGTTCTAGGAGGAGCTCATCCTCTTGATCTGCCAAATATCCTAGGTCCCTATCATTTCTCTTTAGAGCCACCTTAATAATCCTTGCCTCAATTATCTTCTCTTCAAAAGTTAGGATCGTGCCAATGATATCAATTTTGTCATTCTTAGACCTAACTTGGCTCTTTATCTTTACCTCTTATATGACCAAAGTGGTCTGATGTTTGAACTCATCATCTATAATGATGCCTATGGAGTTGAGTTTTTTAAGGTTTACAATCATGATCCCCATGAATCATTCAATTTTATCTAGTAGGTATTTATCATCCTTAAGGATTATCTCAAATAACTTAGACCATGTGCTCAAAATGTTGATTTTATCTATAATTGACCCTAAGATGGTTTTGAGATGAGAAATGTTGATGGTCTTGAAACCATGGATTTTATACCCTATCAAGATGTCAATTAAATCCTTCATCTTATCCTTAGATATATACCATTGGGTGATTAATCCCTTATCTTCCATATCATGTTGGTTTACTGCACTTTGTATTTATTTTATTGACTTAAAAGAGTCAAGCATATCATAGAAAGATGCCTCAAACATATCAACCATGGAATTAGGAACTAAAAAAACTGCTTGTTTCTCCAAATCTTCCTTCTACCTTTATAGGTTAATTTTTCATTATTACAAGCTTTTGATGCTAGTTTGTAATTGGTTTTATTGAGATTTGAATATCCCAAGTTTATCCTCTTAATGGATGGGGTTCTCACATGGTCTTTATCCTCCAACTAGTGTCGAGCCAAAAAATGGCTCCACCTTTTGAAAAGTGAATTCTTCTTCACCCACCATAGCTTTCTTTGTTGTTACTCTTTCCAATCTAGTAGTGGTTGGGTCAAATCCGACACTTACTAAATATTTTTTTAATTTTGGAGGCTTTAGAACTTCTATTTGGGTGCTACCTAAATATCTAAGAGCATCCAAATGTCTTTCCTTCGCTTCCTTCTGCATAGCCACTATCTAAGGCTTAAAGTCATCATGAACTTTGATGTTTATAGATTTAGTGATAGACCATTGATGGTGTAGAGTTGGGATCTTTTGTAACTTTCCATAAATGAACCATTTAGGAATTGTTGGACCATAAATTGGATTTTCATCACTAAACAAATTAACCTCACTCAAAGGGTGAGTGATGGTTAATTTGGGACTCTTGGTTCTTGTTGGAACCAATAATAATTCAGCCTTTCTATTTTGAGGGGGAACAACTAGAACTAAGTCTAAATCTAAATCCTTCCTCTTTTCCTTTTATGCTTCCTCAACTTAGGATTGAGGTTCTTATTCCTATGTTTCATCCTCATCTAACCCATAAGCACTTTCTAGTAAATTCAAGACATCCTCTAATTTTTCCTTAGGATCCAATGTAATCATGTTAATGTATTCAGTTAGAGACTCTATATTGTTAGATTGGGTAGAAGACAATGCCCCTTCACCAAGGAATTTTTTCAAGTTTATCTTTTCCTAACCCTTATGAAATTTTTTATTCTATATATTTTGGAGGAGGCCTAATAGATGGTATTGGTATAAAATGGTACTAGAGAGGCCCCATCTACCATATTTCACCATTTGGCTTCTCATCTCTCTTTAATCTAGCCTCGAGCTTGATATTGTGATTCTTCAATATAGCCAACACTTTTAAACATAAAGATGATTAGATGTCCTTTGTGTCATGGACATTGAGTTGAAGTTAATATTTCATGTTAACCTATTTAGATTTCAAATGTTTCACAACATTACCTCCAAGAGTCCAACTGTCTTAAATCATCAAGTTGTAATTTGAATGAGTCTCTATGCCTAAAAATAATGTCTACATTATCCTAATTATAAAAAATAGTTATACTAATAGTTAAAGGTAAGTGATGGATTATCCCTTTCCTTTTATATGTGCATACACCATCAATACCATGTAATAACTGGTATGTTATCTCTTGTTTAGCTAGTTTGGAGGGTACATAGACTGGCGATCTAAGTGGTTGACATAAGGTTACCTCTATCATAATTATAGTGAAGTTAGGATATAACCAAAGGTCCCTAATAAGTTTCACATACTTCTTGATTAAGTGACTGACCCAAATCATAGGTAGCCCTACAATGGCTTCCACTAGGGCTATGTATACATAGTCGTAAATGAATTTTATGTGGTCCCTATACTTGAATATATGTAATTTGGAATAGCAATGGGGGACTATGTGGTTTCCATCAGGTGACCAATTTTTTATGCTAGGGATTTTTGTAGTAGCCAATAGGGCATCCAAAATATAAGACATCATAAATAAATGATTGTTAGTCCTCTTCTTTATGGTAGAGAATTGTTGCTTCAAGCAAATATCTATAATTTCTCCTAAAGGAAGAGTAAGTCCCTTTTCAACCATGAAATATATATAAGGGACCAAATTTTTTTTGACATAAGTGGTAGAAGGGGTCCCAAATAATCTATTTAGCAAAGTCATAATCATTATAATCCCTAACTTGAATTGGGTGATTGCAATATTTCTAGTGGGGTTTCTGATCACATGGGCTCTTAAATATAGCTATGGGGCAAGGATAGTTTTCAAGTCATTTTTGTTGGACCATTTCTTAATTATTGGTAATATACCTAAGGAATGGAATGTTTTTAGTAACTTTAAAATTATATGGGGGAGATATAAGAAACTTTCATAAAAATATGTTCATGGACTACCATATCCTGTTCAATCCTATAATATTTAAAGATAGGAATAATGACTTATATACAATGAAGTACCTATGGTTTCATAGCTGCATGGTGTATATTGATCATGTGGATGGTGATCATGTCATAGTATTTATATCATACTTTGGCATTCTTTTCATCTTCTTTGGTGATTTCTTGCAACTCTTCAATGGCCTAGAAAATCTTGGACTAGTTATTATCCCTATTGTTTAATGTTACAACATCAAATTAAATGTCCTTGATGACTCCTTATATGTCTATAGTCAAATACGACTCTTTATCCTCCCTATTTTTTTTAGTTTTTTATTGTTATGATTTTATGATTTATAAATTTCTCACTAGTGATCTCCAAATTTCTTCTAGATCAATTTATACTTGTTCGAGTGATAATTGAGATCTTTTTGGTTTGACTATGATCAAGTTGGGATCAATTTAGGGATTTTATGGATGTTAGGGATTTATATAGGTATTTTAAAAATTTAATGGTAGTAACTATTTTCACTTAGGTGAATTCATGCCTTATATTTGATATGAATGTAGGCATTTATACCTTTACTATTTTTCACCCACCAAATCTCTAGTTTTGTCATTTTCTACTTAGGTGGTGTCAATGTGGCATCTAGTTGGCACTTTCACTACACTTTGTTCATAAATTCTTTAAAACTTGATCATTTACTTTTAAAATTTATCTTTGATAATGCTCCATCAGATCAATCTATAAAGACCAATGTGGATCATTGATCTCAATCTTATGAGTTACATGTCATTGGCTATCCTTTGTACCGAGCCCCATGGTTATGCCACTTGGAAATATTATGGGCCTTCTGAGCTCTACGTCTCTACCAATCTTACAGTGAATGTGTTTGTGCCACATGATGTCTCTATTATTGATCTAAGGTTCCATTGAATAGTACACATTTATCTCACTCTATTCGATCATCCTACCATGATGACATGTGAGTCATCGATCCTAAAAATGTGCATAAAATTTAAGGTATCATAGGACATTGTAAATAACTTAAGTTAAATATTTAGTCTAAGTTTTATCTAATATTAAAAAACATGAAATATACCTTAAGCTAAAGTATTTAGGTTAAGTTTAGATCATGTCAAAAAGGAATCTGATATAATAAAAAGGATATAACTTAAGGTATTTGACCTAAGGTTTTTATCACATTAATAAATATTAGTCAAACCTTGGGATAAATAATTTAAGATAAGATTTGTACAATAGGACCTCACATTTTATAAATCCTCACTAATAGGCCCATAAAATATTTCATAAGACCATGGGGGTATATATAGACTAATGTAATGTTTTGAACGAAGGTCTGGTCTAATGTTTAAAAACATGATTCAGCCTTATGATAATATTCAAGCTAAGTCTATGGTATTTATAATTTACCCCCATGTACATTTAAATTTTAGTTTAAAACATAGCATCCAATTAATATAAGACTAATATTAACATTGAATCATAAAATTTCAAAACATGATTAAGGAAAATAATGTGTTCACTTATCTAAGTGAGATTGGTTTATGAGCTTGAATTTCGACAAATTCATAGACATCAATAATGTACTCATGGATGTCAATGAAAGCCTCATTGATGTAAATGATGTTTATGTAAATGTCAAAATTAATCTCTAGTAATGTATCATTGGGGCTTGAATTTGATGGCCTCACATACATCAACGATAGCCTCATGGATGTTAAATAACATATGCAAGCATGTCAAATTTGAGCTCTAAAAATTTATCATTATGGTTTAAATTTTATAACCTCATAAATTTCAATGATAGCCTCATGTACATCAAATAATGGGTGTGATAATGTCAAATTTAAGTTCCATGGAACATAGTAGGCCCTATGGAAATTTTGACGCATTACGCATCATTCGATCAAATTCATTTGAGAAAGTGTGAACCGTTGATTATGATCTGAGTAGTTGGTTATGATTGGTTCTTGCAGTCATAAATGGATTAGGTAAGCTTAGGACCTCATAAAATTTTGACCAAGATTATAGACTAATGTTTTTCTCATATTAATAAATATAAATAGGACTTACAATTAAAGTCTATAAGCTAGGTTGTAATATAGTAAACCATGGAGCTTTTGAATAATTAAAAGGACTTAGAATAATCCTTTATCTTGAGGTTTCATTATATTAATAAATAAAATAAAAATTTAGGGTAAGACTTAGGTTAAGTTGATATCATAACAAAGGGGGTCCATCTTGATTTTATGTCATTCGATCTTTAGCATCCACTTAATCATGGGCCATTAATCATGATCCAAGTGATCAAGCGTGATTGGTCTTGTAGGTTAAAGCCTTAGACTCATCAAGTCTATTTCATGTTGTTTCATTGTTTTTTATTGAATTCATGTAGGTTGTATATCCTGTAGAGAAATATGTGGCTTAAGTTAGGGCTTGAGGAAATTAAGACTTAGGATAAAGTCTTAGGGATAAGGTCTCATTCATGTTAATGAACATGAATGGGACCTTGGGACTAATAAATTAGTCCAAGCTTGTGTAAATAAAGTCAGACCAAGCTAGGAACTTAATAAAAAGGACCTTGTAGTATTAATTTTATACCATGTTAAAATAAAAGGGGATAAAAGAGATCAGGACATAAAGGGGAGAGATCTTATAAATTTTAGGCTAAGTTTTGTCCATGTTTAAAAACATGACCAAGCCTTAGTATAAAAATTAGGCTTAAATCTATAGAATATTTTAAAAGTCCCCATGTAAATTTTTCTCACCAGTTTTTGAATTTGTTCTAAAATAATATTGAACTAGGGTTTTTGAACAAGGGTTTTAGGAAGCTTGAACATGGATTCAACTTGAATTTTAATAGACTAAAGACTACTAAAAGTTCAAATTAAGATAAAATCATTAGAATTATGAAACCTAAGTACGATCCCAATAAGGAGAGCTCCATTAAACCTATGATCTAAAATATAAAGATCAATTGTTAGCATCATTAAGCAAAGCTAAATCAGAACCATGAACAAAGAAGACCAAATAGACCAAGGGGTGGATGATATTAAAATGTAAATAATGTAAAAAACATTTTAATGATTCTTTGTTCAAGTTATTTTCAATTTCAAAACACAAATTTTACACAATATTAACATAAGGGTCCCCATTTTTCAAAAATGGGGGTATGTTGCCCTATAAAATGGAAAATTTCCAAGGGAACATAGTACTATTTTAGAATTTAGAGACTCTAGTTCATACAAATAATTAAGTTACCTATTCCACTTGATTAGTTCCATTATCAAAATTAGTTTATGGTTAAAACAAACCTTGCACCTACAAGACTAGGATTACACATAAAAACCTAGCCATGTTGTGTGTGTGTTTTGATTTCACTTATTGTTTACCATGGGGTTCATGGGAAAAGTTATAGCTTTCATACCTTAAATCATTAACACTAATTCATAACATGTTTGGATATTCATTAAGAACCATGGTTTAGGGAAGGCTTGGGCATTGCTCTGTTACTATTCAAGCATTCATAGCCCTGATAGAGATGCCCTTGGATCCATTCAAGGCCTTGATCCAATGCTATCTAGGTGTTCATATACCTGGTAGAGATTACCAGAATCACCTTTGCTTGGAATTTTTTTGATTTTGCAATAAGATCTTATTTTGTATAATTATATATTTTTTTGGTTTTTTAGAAAAGGTTGGGAACCAAGGCATCCAAGTTTAGGGATTTGGTCAAGTTTTTGATCCTCAAAAAATCACCTATGGTTTAAAAATATATCCCATAAAAGTATATTTGTTAAGTACAAGCATGACTATGTTCAAATAATTTAATATTTCATCTCGTATATGCAATTCTTCTTAAAACCAAGTTTAGATCAAAACAATGTTTGAGTTATTATGAAATAATTAACCTATCCACTTGGTCTTTACTTGTTTCTATAAATCATAACCTTAATCTCATATTTTATATCCATGGTTATCATTTTCTCAAGATATATACCTGCATTTCTAAACTTATGGAGTTTCTGATCTTTTTGAATAAACTCTGAGTTTAGGGCTATCCAAAAGGACTTATTAGTAGCAAGGGACAAAACAAAGAAAGAAAAAAAACAACAAAAATAAAACTAAAATAAATCAAAGATCAAGAAAATAAATATGGATAGAAAAGTGATATGAAAGAGAGAGCAGAAGAAAACTTAACTAGCCTACCTACACTAACTCTAACTAGTCTTACATATTTACTCCATGAAAACCCTAGGAGGAAGAGAAAAAAATTAATGTTTGAGTTAATGCACATTGGTGGGAAATGTGAATTATACTCCTTTTATGTTTTTTTATGAAGGTTCTAATCTCAAGTGTCTCAATAATCTAGTAGGGGCCTATTCATATAGGTGTGAACTTTCCCTGTTTTCCCTTAGGTTTAGATGCCTTGTCCCAACTAAGAACTAAGTTTTCTTATCTGAACACATTTATCTTTGATTTATTATCAAACCACCTCTTCACTATGGTTTTGTGTTTTCTAAATCTATCAAAAGCTTCTTCTTTTGCATCTTCCATTTGAACAATGTCTAGCAGTCTTGAATTTGTAAATCCTTGATCTTCTTCCATATATTCTTGTATGAACTTGTATGTAGGTAACTTGAGGGTGATAGGTAATATGGGTTCTTGGCCATACATAAAAAAGAATTATGATGCCTTTCTGACCTATTTGAACCTTATTCTATCTACCCAAAGGGCATATTTGAGAATCTTATGCTAAGTTATGGGTTTGTCTGTGACAGACTTCTTTATTGCTTTCATCAAGTTCTTATTGGTATATTTAAACACTCCATTACCTTGAGGGTAATGATTGGATCATAAATTGAGAATTAAATTATTATCATATGCCCATTCTATAATTTCAATGGATATAAAGGTAGATCCATTATCACATACTAGATAGACCAAATTCCCAAACATGGTGCATATGTTTTCCTTTAAAAAATTGATCACTTCTTCAGTTTTAGACTTTTTGGTGGCTACTAATTTAGTCCACATCAAGTAGTAGTTAGTATAAGTTATAACATACTTGTGACCTTATGATGAGTTGGGGTTGATCACCTCTACAAAGTCTAACCCCCATTATGGAAAAGGTTTATCAACCATTATTGTTGTAATGGCATTGCTACTTTCAGCTCCTTTGTGTTAAATGTTTGGCATTAGTGTAATTCCTTCACATGCTTATGATCATATTTTAATATGGTGTGCCAATATTAGTCATATTTTGTAATTTATTGGGTTGTGGATCTTCTAGATGGATTCCCACTCCCTAGCTTTTCATGAAAAGTGCTCATTATCTCAATAACTTATTCTTTTGAAACACATCTTAGGTAAACATGTTCAAAGTTCTTCCTATATAGGAATTCATTCTTAATCAAGTAATGGGATGATTTGAGTCTTATACATTTCTTTTTATCCTTCGTTAGTCCTTTAGGACAAGTGCCATTAATTAACAAATGAATGATAGGATCATAAAGGTCATTAGTTTGAAATCTTTATTGATCAAATTGTATGACACTTAACCTATGGTTACTATTAGAAATAATTTGAATCAGACATTGGCACCTTAAAAAAAAATTAGTCTTTAGTTCAATGTCAGATTCCCATTCAATATTCATCCACTTGCCTCTCCTTTCACCTAGCTTATTCTAACTCAACATGACATTTGTAGTAGGGTCAAATAGGATGGCATGTATTTTATTCTGAAGAATGTAGTGCCTAAATTTTTTCACTACATGCTTGTTTATCAATCAAAGAATAATTTAACTCAGTATTCTTAAAATTGGTGCTCATGAAATAAATTGGATGGTCATATCCAAAAATTTTTTGATTTAAAATTGTAACAATAGTGTGATCAAAATTAAAGGAGTAAAGATAAAAATCCTTAGAGAAATTTGGACCTATCAGGACTGGAGATTGATCAATTTCCTCCTTGATGTCCTTAAGGGATTTCTTAGTTTCCTCTCTCCAATTGATTTTGGCATCCCTTTTCTACATGTCATTCAATGGCTTGACAATTTCTACAAAGCCAAAAATAAACTTCCTTACATAATTAATTTTTCCAAAGAATGATTTCAATTCTTTCTTACTATTAAGAGGCTATATCTTTGATATAGATTCTATTCTATCTAGATTTATAGAGATTCCCTCCTTAGTAATGACATGGCTTAATAATTTACCCTTAGTAATACAAAAGATACTCTTTTTGGGTTTTGGGAGATCCCATACCTCCTACACCTTTCAAAAACCTGATGTAAATACATAAGGTAGTCCTCATTATTAGAAAAAATGGTTAGATCATTCATATATATAATGATGCATTTACCTACCAAGCCTTGGAAAACATGATACATGGCCCTTTGGAATGTTTTTTCTACATTGATTAATCCAATTGGCATCCTCTTATATGTAAATGTGCCCCATTTGGTAGTAAAACTAGTATTTATCTTGTCTTCCTATTTTACCAATACCTAGTTATACCCTAAAAATCCATCAAGAAAGGACATCATAATAGAACTAGAAACACTTTGTATAACTTGGTCTAAAGAAGGTTAAGGGTAGTTGTATTTTTCATATGAGTTATTTAGATTTATAAAATCAATACATAGCCTTATTTCACCAATGTTCTTTGTGACTAAGACCAAATTGTTGACCCAAGTAGTGTACCTAATGGGAAATATAATCCTTTTATCTAATAATTTTTTTACTTCTTTAAAAATCATGGGTTCTAAAATAAGGTTGACAAGCCTTTGATTTTTTCTAAAAGGTTTTTAATCTTTCTTCAAGGGTATGGTATGAGTGATGACTTTTAGATCAAAAATCTTCAAGTCATCATAAGACCATGCAATTATGTCCTTATAGTTGGTTAGCAAGTCTTTGGATTTTTTATCTTTAATGCTTGTATGTGTTATGCTAATGTTAACTAGTTGAGGTTAATATTGAGGTCGAAGATCAACTACCTTATAATCCTTCCCACTTGATTTGGGAATATTAGTGTTCTCAACTAGCTGATCTTGGTCAAATAACCTCTCCAAGGAAATCATTCCTTCTGGAATTTTGTTGTCATTTAGATGAATAACTTTACCATCAAATCTAACATCTTCTTTAAGGGTAGTCTCATTAGTCTCATCTATGACATGTACCTCAAATAATCCTAAATTGGTCATGAAATCTAGGATGAATTGGTCATCATTACAAACATGCATGTGGTTTACATTGTCTGAGACTCAAGGGTATGGAACAAGCTCAATGCCAAAGTTCTGAGAGTCATAGTTTGGCATAAGATTGGATGCAACTGAGGCAAGCTCATTAGTAGCCTTGTTTTCTTCCCTACAAATGGAAAAAATGTTAAACGCATCAAATGTTCAAGTAAATCCCAGACTCTAAACTTATATCTCTTAATATATGATAATTTACACTAGTACCTACTCCTCACTTGATTAACTACAAGTTTCGAGTCACCATGTACTAGTAGTTATTTGACATTGTACTCTATGAAAAATTACAAACCTAAGATCAATGATTTGTGTTTTATGAGGTTATTGGTTCATGGAAATTGAAGTCTATAAGAGGCTTGATATATCACCCTATTAGGGTTGGTTAGGACAACTCCTAATGTGGACCTAGACTTACATCTAGCCATATCAAAATGTATCTTTCATAGCCTAGGCACAATATGAGAAGGTTTATAATTAATTAGCTTAGAATTTTCAAGAGTTTAAACTCCCAAATTAGAGTCAACTGTGTTCATATTTTCATTCAAAGCATTTTTATTTTGAATCATATGTTTCATTGGTTCTCTTTCCAATCTAATTTGATTTGGTACCCCTTTCCATGGAAAACACAAATGTGTGCAGTTAGTGTACATGTATCCATTTAGTGCCTTTATCCATTCCCTACTTAAAAACAAACCATAAGTATCAAAAATGTCAACAAATTGGATAGAAATAAATTATTAGAATCTAGTCTCAGAGGCAAGTTACATATGAAAATTTAATAATTTCCCAACTACCTTGACTTTAAACTTATCTAATTGAGTGACAACTCTGTCAAATTTGATAGGAGTCAAGCCAAGTTACTTAACAAATATTTATTGGCATAATGTTGATGGATACACTAGAATATAAAAAATAGTTATGTAGATTCTTACCAAACATTAGATAGTAATAAAAAAAGGTGGGGACTCTATCTTAACCTTATACATTGCCACATTGGCATTATCAATTTTGTATGGCTTATGAGGTTTCTTGGATAAGGACTCGAGTAACAGGTCTCTTTGTCCAATGATCTATATCAATTAATGCAATGTGATGTTAGCCTTTATTTTATTCATGTCTTATATAATATTATACCCATTTTTATTTGAAGAAATAAATGCATCAATAGTTTGTTTAGAAGTGCTTCCCTTTGGAGGATCTAGGTTATTATCTGATGTAGTATCCAGAAGAGTGCCAAAGTTGTTTGGAGGTGTTGAATTAGTCAGGGGATACTTATACTCTATATTATTTAGAGGCTAGGTCTTCTTAAGGAACATCATCAAGTTCATTGTCTTCTTGGAAAGGGAAGTCAAACATTTCCACCTTGAAGGCTTGGTCAACAACTTTAGATCCTAATGTACCTACACCATTATATTTGTTAGGAACAACTTCAAAGGTGTCCAATTATTCCTAAAAGGCTTCAAAGGCTTTACAAAATTTAATGCAATCCATTTCACCATGATTAAGAGTACAATGAAATCTATAGTAATTAGTTAATGTAACATCAATAAGATTAATGTCCATAATCTTCTTATCAATAGATAATTCATTATTCTTATTATTATGGAAACTATTATTTTGGAATATATTATTAGGTCTATTAAATCTTTGAAAAATAAAATTTTTTATCTGGGCTTTCACCAGTATGACTATCCTACTTTTACAGCTAAATAAAATTAGTACTTAGCTTTTGTACCATATTTAAGAAGACATTATCACTCTTGGGAGCTTCTAAATTATGAACATAATTATTATCAATAGCATTGGTTGCTACCAAATCCTTTTAATCAATTAAATTAAATACACTTGTAGGATGGTTCGTGAATCCTATGTTTTGGTTAGAAACAACATGGCTCAAGGGTAATTGGTTCAAAGTTAGGAGCTGACTCAAAGCTAGTACATTTTAATTATTTTTAGGAAAGATGTTCAAGGTAGGCATATGTGGATTGACATTTTGGAAAGAGTAAGCCATTTGTCCCTGATGATGAATTTGATCATTAATGATCACTACTTTAGAATAGGCTTAGGCTAAGGTGGTTATGACTGGAATAGATCTCTTTAGGAACACAAAAGCCAAAGGATCTATAGTGTCCTTATAGATTTCTAAAGCCAAAACATCATTAGGTTTTTAGGGATCTATTGTTAGATTGTGCATCTTTTGAAACTTGGCATTGAATTCTATTATATACTCACTAGAAACTCTTTTGATGGTGGTAAATTATTGGTACAATACACAAAAACTAATGATCTTACCTAATTTTTCAATGAAAACATTATTAAAATGATCCCATCTGGTAATGTAATTGTCATGCAAATTAAGAAACCATTCATATGTACCATCCCAAAATGTAAAAGAAAATATCCTACATGATAAATCCTCATGAGTGACATTTAATGATCTTAATGAAACTTTGAATTATTTAATGTGTTCATTTTTAGTTAAAACACCATTTGGACTAAATGTTGGTAAATATTTCTTAGGATTGTGGGTGAAATCGTGTATTACACTTGTTATGTTGATGGAATAAACTCTTATCCAGGCCATACCTTGAATAAGGTTGAATATAGGAGTACCTTAGAGTGGTGAAGTTGGCAAAGAATTTGAATGTCTACACTTACTTTCATCTCTCCTAGCTTTCCTATGGATTTCTCGTTCAAGCAGAGGTTCCCTTATTTTTGAATGTGACCTTATTATAATTTTAGTCAATTCCAGTTTGAATATTTTGAACTCTATTTGAAATAAGATGTGTCAAATTTATATTTACAAAGAACATAGATTAAACTTTCACATTAAGTGAATTATACAAAGATTCATATAAATAATAACAAAGGACTAATATCTTTAACTAAAGTAGCTCAAAGATATGTCAAAATACATAAATATGAATGATATATACAATTCTAAGCTCAAATGAGCTCAAATTTTCAAAGGATTTATTAATCTTTAACCAAAATAGCTATTACTAACCTCAAACCTATTGAATTGACAAATTTAAAGTCATATTTAACATAATCAAGTGTATACTTTCAAAGAACATTGATATTTGTCTAAAGGAAGTGCAAAGATGGGTCTAAAACAATGAATATCACCAACCTTTACAAAATTATGCTAAAATAAGTATAATTATGCAAATAATAGAATGATATTTGATCAAAATACACCAAAACTAGTAAAGATCCTATAAATTAACAAGGTTTTGTTGGGCCCTCCTTCTAGCACTATTAGAGCTTACACTTTTTAATGCCTAAATATGTACCATAGGGTGATATTAGTCTTTAAATAAAACTTATCATTTTATAATTCAAAAAATTTAGATGATGAGTATCAGGTTGTGGTAATATGGTTACCTATGATGAAATAGTGGCAAAGCAAGCAAATTGTTCCACAATATTTATAAAACATGGTGGCTGGGAGCCACCTTGGTCCTCTTAACAATCTTTGAAAAAGATGAAGTAATATATAGTAATATAATTGAATTGTGATCAAATTCTAATCTAAGACTAATCTATGTGGATATTTACAATGATATTTAATTAAAGTCATCTAGTTAAAAAAAGAAGCAAAAGGTAGAGTAGGGCAGAGAAGAAAAGTGTTGTTGATCCTTATCTCAAACATTATGACAAAGTTTAAGTGTTTCTTAGGCATGCACTTAAAACCAATATATGAAGTAAATCAACTTAAGCTCAAATCAAAACATATATTATGAAAACTTCTAATGAAGATAAGACATAATGTGAATAAGGACCACATTTACTTTAAAATTTTACTCCTTTAAGTAGATAGTTGATGCACATATACAAATATAAATAAAATAAAATGAAACAATCTAAGGAACCTTCAATCAACCTAGCATATGCACAAGTTAACAATTTTACATTCAAAGGGTATGTGCCAAGAATTCAAAAGAACCATTCAAATCTAAGATTTAGAAAAAATAATTGAGAGAAAATCTAAATAATAATTCACACAAACAAGATGAGATAATCTTCTCATAATTTTGTACTTGTATTAATTTCTTAAAAGTTTACACTAGTTTTTGTAGCTCAAAAACTCTATCCTCTTTACAAATGACAATGCTCCTTTTATAGACTTCAGTAAAGCATGTCGGTTAGTTGCATCAACTTACAAGTGTATAAAATGTAAAGGATAGTTTCCCTTTCTACAAAGTTTCTAAAATACACTATACTTTCTAGAATAAATTGACCTTTAGGTAATGTGCATACAAATAGCACGTGCATTTACAAAAGAATATTCCATTTTCAAAATTTACAATGTTCCCACAAAAGAGAATATCCTTAACTACTTGGTGGACCCTATGCTAATGAGGACTATTGGTTCTATTGAAGTAGAATCCTCATTGGCTTTTGATGTTGTTCATTAACTAACTTGAATTTGAATACAAGTTCTAGGAGGAGCTCATCCTCTTGATCTGCCAAATCACTTAGGTCCTTCTCATTTTTCTCCAAAGCCTCTTTAATGTTCTTTTCCTTAGCTATCTTCTCTTTAGTAATTAGGATCATGACCATGATCTTAATATTATCATTATCAGACCTACCTTGTCTATTGCTCTTTACCTCTATTATGAATAAAGTGGTCATGTGTTTGAACTCATCATCTCCAATCATGCCCATGGAGCTAGTTTTTGTAGGTTTTACAATCATGGTCCTCAAGAATAATTTAATTATATCCAAAATATTTTATCATCCTTGATGATTCTCTCTAATAAGGTAGACCATGTGCTCAAACTATTGATTTTATATATAATCAACCCCAAGATGGTGTTGAGATAAGCATTGCTAATGGTCTTAAAACCAAGGATTTTATCCCTGATCAAGATGCCAATTAAATCCTCCATCTTGTCCTTGGAACTCTACCATTGGGTGACTAAGCCCTTGGATACTACATCTTGCTAGTTTATTTCACTCTATCTTTCTTTTATTGACTTCAGAGAGACAAACATATCATAAAAAGATGCTTCAAACATATCAACCATGGGATCAGGAACTAATAAAATTGCCTATTTCTCTAAATCCTACTTTTTCCTTTGTAGGTTATTTATTCATTATTTCAGGCCTTTGATGCCAGTTTGTAATTGGGATAATTGAGCTTTGGATAACCCAAGTATATCTTATTAATGTATAGGGTTCTCACCTGGTCTTTAGCCTTCAATTTGAGTCAAGCCAATAAATGGTTCTATCTTCTAGAAAGTGAATTCCTCTCCATCCACCATAACTTTAGTTTTTTTACTCTTTCTAATCCAATAGTGGTTGGGTCAAATTAGACACATACTAAAGAGTGTGTTATTTTTGAAGGTTCTAAGACTTCCATTTGGGTACTACCTAAATATCCAAGAGTAGCCAAATGTCTTTCCTTATCTTCCTTTTGTAGAGCCACTATCTAGGGCTTAAGGTCATCTTGAACTATGATGTTGATAGATTTAGTGATGGCTTATTGATGGTTTAGAGTTGGGATATTTTGTAACTTTCCATATACAAATCATTCAAGAATGGTTGAAACATAAATTGGATTTTCATCACTAAAAAATTAGCCTCACTCAAAGGGTGAGTGAGGGTTAATTTGGGCCTCTTGGTTCCTACTAGAACCAATGATAATTCATCCTTTCTCTTTTGAATGGGGACAACTTGAACTAAATCCAAAGGTATCTCCTTCCCATTTTCCATTCCTACTTCTTCAACTTGGGGTTGAGTTTCTTCTTCCTATGTTATCTCTTTATCTGACCCATAAGGACTTGATATTGCTTTTAAGGCATCTTCTAATGTTTCATCATGATCTAATGCAATCATTTCAATGTATTCAATTAAAGACTCTAGCTTTTCAAGCTAGGTAGAAGATGATGCCCCTTCACTAGGTCTTCCTTCAAATTTATCTTTTATTGACCCTTGTGTAATTTGTTATTTTGGATATTCAAAAGGAGGCCTAGTAGATGGTCCTGGTAGAAAATGGTACAGCAAAGGCCCCACCTACCATATTTCACTATCTAACTTCTCATCTCTCTTTAATCTAATCTTGAGCATGATATTAAGCTTCTTCAATCTAGCCAACACTTCTAAAAATGAAGATGCTTACATTTACATTGTGTTATGGAAACTGATTTGATTTTCATATTTCATGTTAATATGTTTAGATTCCAAAGGTTTAACAACATTATCATGGGGGTCCACTACCTTAAATCATCAAGATATAAATTGAATGAGTCTCTGTGCCTAGAAATAGTGTCTACATTATCCCAATTATATAACATAGTTCTACTAATAGTCAAAGGAAAGGATGGAGTAGCCCCTTCCTTTTTTATTTACATAAACCATCAATACCATAGAGTAATTCATATACTGTCTCCTATTCAGCCAAATTGGTAGGTACATAGTTTGGCAAT
Organism: Torreya grandis; assembly: GCA_037957365.1. Taxonomy (NCBI): domain Eukaryota; kingdom Viridiplantae; phylum Streptophyta; class Pinopsida; order Cupressales; family Taxaceae; genus Torreya; species Torreya grandis. The sequence goes on from JARHVA010008106.1 coordinate 248,443, forward strand.
CTAAGTGGTTGGCATAAGTTTTCCTCTATGTTGATTACGGTGTAGTCAAAATATAACCAAAGGTACCTAATAAGTTCCACTTTCTTGTTGATTAAGTGACTTACCCTCATCATAGGTAGCCCTGTATTATCTTCCACTAGGGATGGGTATACATAGTCACAAATGAATTCTATGCAGTCCCTATAATTGAATATATGTAGTTTGGAATAGTAATGGGAGACTATTTTCCTTCCATTAGGTGATTAATTTTTGATGCTAGGGATTTTGGTAGTGGCTAATATGACTAATATAGCATCTAAAAGATAAAAATTCATAAAGATAGCTCTGTGTCCTCCCTATTTTGTTGTTTTCAAGTTAGCATAATTATAAACTTTATAAATTGCTCATTAGTGGTCTAAAAATTAATTTTGGATCAATTTGTACTTGTTTGGGTGACAATTAAACTCTTTATGGTTCAACTGTGATCAAATCGGGATCAAATTAGGGCTTCTATAGATGCTAGGGATTTTTAAAGTTATTTTTGAGCTTTAATGGTGGTACCTATTTTTACTTAGGTAAATGTTTGCCTTATGTTAGGTTATGGAGCTAAAAGCTTCACTGATGCAAACAGGAGAGGAGGTAGCTGAAGGTTGCTGAGTTGTAGAGAAGCTGGGGTTGGTCTGATTAGCCGACGTCAACAGGATAGCAGAGAGAAGCAACTGATGTCGGTCATATATCGGCCGACGTTGATCACCTCCAAGCAGACAGGGACTGACGTCAGTCACCTCTGTGGTTCGACTGCGAGTTAATTACGGGCAGTTGGTTGATGAACCGAGTGTTTGCATGATCAGGGCTAATTATAGACTGAGGGCTGTGGATCTAATTACTGTAATTAGATGTCTAATTATTGTTTGGATGAGATCTATATAATAGACTCATGGTTGTATTGGAAAAGTGTTCTAGTTTGAGTTGAGCAAAGTTTGTTCCTTTTGTGTGTGAAGTGAGTAAGGGTGTTCCTCCTAGTTCCCTATCAGTGCCAAGCTTGGTACTAGTTGGAGAATCATAAGGACTTGGTGAGGCAAGGACAAGGGTTCTTCAGGGTGTAGAGTGATCTACATGGTAAGTAAGATCGTTGATCTACAGGTGTGTGTGCAAGGTCAAGGTTCACAGGTGAGCAGAACCATTGTTTGATTTGCAGGTGTGCAAGATCATATAGATAGCAACACAATAGGGAGCAGTATCAGGCAGGATCTACTTGGAGTATAGGTGTGTACTCAGATAGAGCAAGATAGGAAGGCAAGGGAGTTCCTTCCATAAGTATGGTCTATTGAATTGCAGGTTGTTGCAGATTTATGGGAGATCTACTTGAAGTACCTTGAGTACTTGATGAGTACGTGGAGTGCTTGTGGAGTGCGTGGAGCACTTGTGGTGTGCATGGAGCACTAGAGGTGAACACCAAATTTGTATTTGAGTTAGGTGTTGGGACCTGAGAGAGAGAGCTTTGAGGGAAGATTTATTGTTTATCATCTAGAGGTGTGGGAGCCCTAGAGGTGTGTAAGGAAGAAGAATTGTGGTAGTCTTCTTTGTTGTATTTCCTTCTGTAAGAGTTATTAATATAATTGGTGTATTGTCTCTCATATGCTGTGTTATTTTGAATTCTAGTTACTTGGTGAATCTGGTTATTTCCGCATATTATAGTTGCTTGGTATTTGGTAATCAATTGTGTGCTTCTGGTGTTTCACATCCTAACAAGTGCTATCAGAGCTAAGGTTGTAGGAAGCAGGTTTTGTGTTTTGGTTATAGGGCACTCTCAGGGGTTTCTGATTGAGTGGGAGTAGAGCAACGGCAGATCAAAGTAAGCTAAGAATGGAGGAGTTGAAAAGCACAGACGGTCACTCACGGTCCCATGGAAAGAAAGAGCAGGTAAAAGAACATTGTTGGTTGGTAGCAGATCAACATGAAGAAACTGAAGATACAAATGTAGTAGGTGTTATTGCATAGGATGTGTTTGTAGGTTTCTTGGATAAAGTTGAATCTTGGATAAAAGATTCGATTGCCTCTTTCCATGCAGCCCCAGGCAGAGGAGCTGGTGAGCCTTGCCAAAGAATTGGCAAAGGGGAAGTGATGCTAAAATTGCAGGCGGCCAACACACAGGTGTTGATGAAAGTCATGCAGGTCCCAGGTTTGGAGATATGGCTAATTTCTTCAGAAAGATTGGGTGATGAGAGATGCACAAGAACTCTCACAGCGGTAGCACTTGAATTAGCTGGTGGTAAGAAAATAGGTATTCTTTATCTACTTGTTTATATTACTAATTCTTCTTCTGTTGTGGAGACGTGGCTTCATAGGCTTGGTCACATGAGTAGGAAGGAGATGCATGTTCTTAAGTGGAAGACAAATATATTTGACAGGCTTAAGAACTGGAAAGCCTTGGTGTACTTGGAGGAGACGGCAGATAGAACCCAGTGGATGGTGCTGGATACTTCTGAGCAGAGCAGTTTGGACATGGGTTTTGATTCAAAGAAGCTCGTGGGTAAAAATTCATCACTCACAAGTGAACACAGGTACTGGCGTTGGTCAGGAGGAATCGGTGTCAAACAGACAGGTGCCGATGTCGGTCATGTGTAGACCGAAGCCGGTGATGTCATGCAGGGTAAGACCGATGTCGGTAGTATCTAAGACCGATGTTGGTCAGGAGGACCGACGTCGGCAACAGGGACACCAGTGCTGGCAGGTTGGTAGTCAGGGACAAACACATGGAATCGACGTCGGTCAGATGCAGACTGTGGGGTGGCCAAGGTCGGTCACTGTAATGAATTTTGGGTGGACAGCATGCTATCAAGGAGTCTCAAACACCCATATAGAGGACTGAAGGCGTAAGTAGGCCCTCAAATTTGTGTTCCTCTTCTTCATACTTGTTGCTGATTGTAGAGCAAGAAGGATCCAGGAAATAGGTGGGAGCTAGGCAGGGATATGATGCAGAACCAAACAGGAGTTTTGGTAGGTTTGCCAGCTAGATGAAAGCACAGAGATGAATGGATACCTTAGTAGAAGAATAGAGAGAACAGATACGTGAGACAGAAGACCAGGCATATGGTCTTGAGGAGCTATAGGATAGTGGTACAAGAATTGACAGGTGGAGGACAGAGCATGACTCTAGTCAATGTCAGTGTTACTACTGTGGTTTGTCTTACCAGGTGGATGATGAGTCACGACATCATTCTGTTGCTGTATGTGGATAGTATGCTAGCTAGTAGGGGTGTACATACAGGGTTTTGCTAAGCTAAGGGTAAGATTAGTTCAGTGACATGTCAAGAGGAATTTGTAGCAGCGAAATTCTTTGACATGGGAGGCATGGAGATCACAGGTAGATTTTGTCTCTAGTGGGAGCTGATGTGAATCAGGTGTTGGCAAGGTTTAGGATGGAGAGCCAGAGCACACTAAGGCTGGACAGGTATAGTGTCTGAAATCACATGAGGTCTGGTATAGACCTGAGTATTCCCATGCAGTGGGAGCTGTCAGAGTTAGGAGCCAATTCGGGGAAGTGGGCTCTTAGGGATTTGAGAGGGACCAGCAGTAGGTATACATGCAGGGTCAGGACTTCACTACATGTGTTTGTAGGTTCGGATGTGGCAGGGTACTCGGATGATAGGTGGTACACCATGGGATGTGTGGTGGGTTGTCTTCAAGTGGGAGCTTGAAGAGGGATACAAACTAGGAAACAGATTAGACGGAGTATAGGTACAGGTACAGTGCAGCTATTTATCTCCAAGTGGGAGATTGTTAGGTTGTGGAGCTAAAAGCTTCACTGATGCAAATAGGAGAGGAGGTAGCTGAAGGTTGCTGAGTTGTAGAGAAGCTGGGGTCAGTCTGATCAGCCGACGTCGATAGGATAGCAGAGAGAAGCAACCAACATCAGACATATATCGACCGACGTCGGTCACCTCCAGGCAGACAGGGACCGATGTCGGTCGCCTGTGTGGTTTGACTGCGAGTTAATTATAGGCAGTTGGTTGACAAACTGAGTGTTTGCATGATCAGGGCTAATTATAGACTGAGGGCTGTGGATCTAATTATTGTAATTATATGTCTAATTATTGTTGGGATGAGATATATATAATAGACTCGTGGTTCTATTGGAAAAGTGTTCTAGTTTGAGTTGAGCAAAGTTTGCTCCTTCTGTGTGTGAAGTGAGTAAGGGTGTTCCTCCTAGTTCCCTATCAATGCCAAGCTTGGTACTGGTTGGAGAATCATAAGGACTTGGTGAGGCAAGGACAAGGGTTCTTCAGGGTGTAGAGTGATCTACATGGTAAGTAAGATCGTTGATCTGCAGGTGTATGTGTGTGCAAGGTCAAGGTTCACAGGTGAGTAGAACCGTTGTTTGATTTGTAGGTGTGCAAGATCATATAGACAGCAACACAATAGGGAGCAGTATCAGGCAGGATCTACTTGGAGTACAGGTGTGTACTCAGATAGAGCAAGACAGGAAGGCAAGGGAGTTCCTTCCATAAGTATGGTCTGTTGAATTGCAAGTTGTTGCAGATTCATGGGAGATCTACTTGAAGTACCTTGAGTACTTGTTGAGTACGTGGAGTACTTATGGAGTGCGTGGAGCACTTGTGGTGTGCGTGGAGCACTGGAGGTGAACACCAACTCTGTATTTGAGTTGGGTGTTGGGAACTGAGAGAGAGAGCTTTGAGGGAAGATTTACTGTTTATCATCTAGAGGTGTGGGAGCCCTAGAGGTGTGTAAGGAAGAAGAACTATGGCAATCTTCTTTCTTGTATTTCCTTCTATAAGAGTTATTAATACAATTGGTGTATTGTCTCTCATATGCTGTGTTATTCTGAATTCTAGTTACTTGGTGAATCTGGTTATTTCCACATATTATAGTTGCTTGGTATTTGGTAATCAATTGTGTGCTTTCGGTGTTTCGCATCCTGACACCTTATATTTGATTTGAACCTTAGTATTTATACCTTTGCTTTTTCACACCCACCAAATCTCTAGTTTTTTCATTTTTTGCTTAGGTGGTATCAATATGACATCTAGTTAGTAGTTTCATGGCACTTTGTTCATAAATTTTGTAAAACTTGACCATCATCTTTGATCTCGATCTATTGAATCAATCTATATAGCTCAACATAAATAATTGATCTCAATCCTATGAGTTGCATGCCATTGGTTGTCCTTTGTACTAGGCCCCATAGTTATGCCACTTGGAAATATCATGGGCCTTCTGAGCTATACATCTATGTCAGTCTCATAGTGAACATGTTTGTGCCACATGGTGGCTCCATGCTTGCTTTGAGGTTACATTAAATAAAACACATTTATCTCACTTCATCTGATCATCCTACCTCGATGAGATGCAAGTCATCAATCCTAAAATGGTGTAAGAACTTTAAGTTAGCATTAGACCATGTAATGAACTTAGGTTAAATATTTTAGTCTAAGGTTTTATCTCATATTAATAAACATGAAATAGACCTTAGGTTAAAGTATTTAGGCTAAGTTTAGATAATAATAAAAGAGGATTTGATATAATAAAGAGGACCTAACTTAAGGTTTTTAACCTAAGGTTTTTATCACATTAATAAATGTGAGAAAAACCTTGGGACAAATCTAATCTTCATAAAATAATACCTCACATTTTAGAAAGCCTTGATAATAAGCATATAAATTATTTAACAAGACCATGGGGGTATATATATAACCTATTGTAAGGTTTTGAACTAAGGCGTAGTCTAATGTTTAAAAACATAATTCAACCTTATGATAATATTCAAGATAATTTTATGGTATTTATAATTTCCCCCCGTGCACATCTAAATTTTAGGTTGAAACATAAATTATAATTAATCTAAACCAAATGTTAACATTGAAGTACAAAACTTTCAAGTATGATTAAGGCAAACAATGTCTTCACTTTTCTAAGTGAGATTGGTTTATGAGATTGAAATTTGATGGCCTTGTAGATGTCAATGATATTCACAAGAATGTCAGAATTAAACTCTAGTAATGTATCACTAGGGGTTAAATTTGATGGCCTCATGGATGTCAATGTTGACCTTATGAATGTCAAATGATGGGTATAAAAATGTCAAATTTGAGATCTAGTAATGTATCATCAAGGAATAAATTTGATGACCTTGTAGACATCAATGATGGGTGCAAGAATGTCAAATTTTAGATCTATGAAGCATAATATTCCCTATGGAAATTTTGACCTATTACGCATCATTCGATCAGATTCATCCAAGCAAGTATGAACCATTAATCATGATTCAATTAGTTGGCTATGATTGTTTCTTATAGTCACAAATGGATTAAGTAAGCTCAGGACCTCACAAAATTTTGACCAAGATTATAATTTTTTTTTTTACATTAATAAATATGAATAGGACTTAGGATTAAAGTCTAAAAGCTAAGTTGCAACATAATAAAGCATGGACACTACAAATAATTAAAAGGACATAGCATAAGACTTTAGCCTAGGGTTTCATTATATTTATAAATATAATAAAAAATTAGGGTGAGACTTAGGTTAAGTCTATGTCATAACAAAAGAGGTCCCTCTTAATTTTTCACCATTTGATCTTTGGCATCTACTTAACAATAGGTTATTGATTGTGATGCAATTGATTTATCACTATTGGTCCTATGGGTTAAAGCTTTAGACTCACTGGGTCCATTTCACATCATCTAATTATTTTTTCCTAAATACACATAGGTCGTAGATCCTAAAGAGAAATACATGGCTTAAGTTAGGGATCAAGGCAATTAAGAATTAGGATAAAGTTTTAAGACTAAGGTCTCATTCAAGTTAATGAATGAGAATTGTCCCTTAAGACTAAGACATTAGTCCAATCTTGTGAAAATAAAGTTAGACCAAGCTAGGAACTTAATAAAAAGGACCTTGTAGTATTAATTTTGGACCATGTTAAAATAAAAGGGGACAAAGGAGATTAGGACATAAAGGGGACCAAGCTTATAATTTTTAGGCTTAGGTTTGGTCATGTTGAAAAACATGACCAAGCCTTAGTATAAAAATTAGATTATAGCATATTTAAAAAGTTGCCATGTAAATTGTTCCCCTCAGTTTTTGAATTTGGTTTAAAATAATCCTGTGCTATGGTTTGTAAATGAGGGTTTCAAAAATCTCGAACAAGGATTAAACTTGACTTTTAACAAACCAAAGGCAAGTAAAAGGTCATATTGAGATCAAATAATTAGAATTATGAAACCTAGGTATGATCCCATTAAAGAGAGCTTAATTAAACATTTGATCTAAAACATAGATATCCACTATTAGCTTCATTAGGAAAAGATAAAGTAGAACCATGAACAAATAATACCAATCAAACCAAGAGGTGATGATATCCAAATGAAAATAATGTGTAAAACATGTTAATGATGCTCTTGTCAAGTGAATTTGAAATTCAAAACATAAATTTTGCACAATTTTAACACAAGGCTCCCCATTTTTTAGAAATGGGGGTATGTTATCCTTAGAAGGTGCCTAGAGTGTTTAAGAATAATCACATTAGAATTCTAGTAATTCAATACATGATTTATAGGTTGTGATAATCCTATTATCTATTACTAGAATAGAGGCAATGCAAGTGGACTATTTCATAATATTTATAATGTTTGGTAGTTGAGAGACACCATGTTAAAATAGATAATCTATGCAAAAGATGAAATATGTTATGTTAATAATGGTGAATTATTATCAATAACTAATCTAAATACTAATATAAGATGGATATTTATAATGACAATTAAGCTAGAGTGATCTGGCTAAAAAAGAGCAAAAGGAAGGGTAAGGTAGAGAAGGAATGTTGTTGATCATCATTCCAAACATCATGATAAAGTAAAAATATCATCTAGGCATGCACTTAACAAATGTACGACATGAAGTGGTGTCATCTCAAATCCTATCACACATCAGACAAACATCCAAGGAATGTGGGAAGTAATATAAATAAGAACCAAGTTCACTTTAAAGATTTACTCTTGAAAGCAAACATCATTAGGCCAAATGCAAGAAAGGTAAATAAAATGAAATGAACATAAGAAATATTAATTAACCTAGCATTAGAATAAGTTAATAGCTTTGCATTCAAACGTACACACCAGGAATTCATAATAACCATTAAAATCAAGAAGTTAGAATAAACAAGTGAGAGAGAAGCAAGAATAACAAAAGACACAAGCAAATTTGGATGAAATTTGCATAATTCCTTGTTTATATTAATTTATCAAAAGTTATAATGGGTTTTGGCCCCAAAAAACTCCCCCCTTTTATAATTAATAATACTCCTTTTATAGAATGGAAGAAAGTATGTTGGTCAGTCATATCCAATTACAAAATTACAAGTGTTAGGATAATTGTCCTTTCTGAAAATGTTCTATAATACAATAGGCTTTCCCTAATGGACTAATATATAGGAAATGTTACTTATAATTACACATGATTTTACAAAGGAATATTCCTTCTCAAAATGTGGTAATTCTTAGTTATAAAAAGAATATACTTTATCCAACTAGCCATAAGGCCCCTTGTGCTTTTTAATTCCCCTATTATTATTATTATTATTATTATTGTAAGATATTAATTTCTTTCTAATGTTGTTCATTAGCTTCAAATTAATAATAGGTTATGAAGATTTCATTTATTGGTCTACCAAGATTTTAATATCTCTATCATTTGTTCCTAAAGCCTCTTTGACAATCCTTGCTTTAGTAATCTTTTCTTCCATTGTTACGATCATGTCCATGACCCTACTATTGTCCATCCCAAATTTCCCTTGGTTCTTTCTCCTCACTTCCTAAATGAATAGGGTAGTTCTTTGATTAAACTCCTCATTAGTGATGAGGCATATGGAGCTGAGTATAGTTGGCCTGGTGATCATGTTCCCAACAAATTATTACATCATGTTCTTCAACTACTTTTCATCCTCAAGGAGGTTTTCCATGTTCCTAGACCATATGTTCATGCTTATAATTTTGTCTACAAGTAGTCCCATGACTGTGTTTCAGATGAGCTAGGCTAATGGTTTTGAAACCACGGATTTGATCTTCCATCAAGATGTTCATCAACTCTTTCAATTTATTCCTTGAATTCTACCATTGGGTGACTAAGATATTTATTTTTGTATCATGTTGGGTAAATGTCTACATCTTTACTAAGAATTATTTTGCTTGTGATTATGGCTATGGATTTGTTTAAATTACTCACTAGTGGTCTATAGTTTAATTCTTGATTGAATAGCCCTTAAAAATTTGACAATTTAGATTTTTTGGCTTGATTAAGATTAATATAGGGTAAAATTAGGGATTTTATACATGTTACAGCTCTCCTAAAGTTTGTAAAATGATCTAATGATGGTATATATTAGAATTTGTAAGAGCTAAGTTATTATACCTTCCCATTTCTTGTGTCTATAAAATCTTCAACTTATGCGGTTTGGATGTGGAATCACTATGGGATCCTTGTCACATTTTGGCAGTAATTTTTCTCATTAAAATTTATAAAGTGACCACTATTTTTGAGAATTCCTACTTGATCTCACACTATTGGATCATCCTTGCATAGATCAATGTGGACCATCAATCTTGATCCAAGAACTCAAATGCCATTGTTTTATTGTGACATTATTTAATGTTATGACACTTATCACTTCCACATTCACTCTGAGCTTGGTTGAAGATTACACATCAATCTTATACTATCAGATCAATTTTTTCTAAATGAATGTGTACCATTAATCCTCATCAATGAATTGTACCTCATACTCTATCAAACATTGATCTAAATGTGTACATTATTTTATGTACTATTGATCTTTGAAAGATGCTTGAGATTTTATCTGTGTCCCATAGTTATGCCACTTGTCATCTTCACATTTATCCTTGATTTTCCAATGTTCATTGCACATCATCTAATCATCTTTGTCTAAGCAAATTTAGACCATTGAACCTTGATCTAAAAATTTGAACACCATTGGCTACTTAGTGTACTTTGGATATGAGTGTGACATTGTTTACCTTCTCACTTGTCTTCGGTATTTGTTAAAGTTTTGACTTGATATGCATCATTGGATCAATCCTACCTGAGTAGATGCATGTCATTTATCTTTAGAAGATGCTAAAACTTTAACTTTTGGTTAGGGCTTTGAATTTATGACTTTAATCTTGCACTATTGATCTTGTTCATCTAGCAAAAGTGGACCATTGATCCTATAGATGGAAATGATGTCTAAGTCAGTTCTTAGGAAAATAAAAGACTTAGGATAATGTTTTTGGACTATGGTTTTATTTTATGTTAATAAATATGAATTAAAACCTTAGAATAAACATTTTGAACTAATTTTTTATACCTAATAAAGGTGTACCTGCACATAATAACAAATACATGGCATAAAGTCATAGGAAAAGGCTTTAGATAAAGTCTAAGACATAAGAAAAAGGACCTGTTGGTTAATTAGAGCATGCTAATGATAAAATAGACCAAGGGACCTTGGCACATAAAAGGGACCACGTATGAATTTTTAGACTAAGGTTTAGTCATGTTAATAAACATGACTAAACCTTAGTCTAAAAATTCATACGTGGTCCCTTTTATGTGCCAAGGTCCCTTGGTCTATTTTATCATTAGCATGCTCTAATTAACCACCAGGTCCTTTTTCTTATGTCTTAGACTTTATCTAAATCCTTGTCCTATGACTTTATGCCATGTATTTGTTCTTATGTGGGGGTACCCCTTTATTAGGTCTCAAGTACCTTAGTTTAAAAATTAAACTAAGTCTTGAGAAAGCTTAAAGTCTTCTCACGTAAATTGCTCCCACACAAATTTAAATTCAATTCAAAGGGCATGAGCTAGGTTAATTCAAATATGGGTTTTAATCTGATTAGACATGAATTCAAATTGATTTTTAATAGGATAAAGGCTAATAAAAAGTCAAACTATTATTAAATCATAAAAATTAGACATTTCTCATTCCAAATGGACTCCATTATCTCCTGTAACCTGAAACATGAAGATCTAATGTTAACAAAGTTTGACAAGGAAAATCCATAATTTTGTATAAATATGCCAACCAAATTAGGTGTGAATGATCTTCAAATGAAAATAATGTGTAAACATGTCAAATGTACTCTAACCAATCGAGTTTTCATTTTTAAGGTACAAAATTTGCACAATTTAACACAAGGGTCCCTATTTTTTAGGAATTGGTGTATGTTGACCTTAAGAGATGGTTCATTATACATTTAAACATATTATCTTTTTTTTATTATCCAAAAAAAAACAAAAAATAACTTTGAAAAATCCTAGACAAAATACCAAAAACATTCCTAGTTAGGGAAGATGGGCTTACAATCTCTATGAGAGTTAAAATGTTGCATCATCTTCTAGGTAGGTTTCCCCTTTATTATAAACATCATTATAATTATTTAATTGGAACCATTATTAAAACAATTACATTTTCCTGAGTTCCACATGTAATATGTAGGAAATAATTAGGTTCTTGGGGCACCTTGTGTCATCTTGAACACTCTTATTTTCATCGATTA
>JARHVA010008106.1:265000-297500 GCA_037957365.1 Torreya grandis
AAAATTTTTCATAAAGTATCTTAAGTTTGGACATGGCCAATATGTTCCTAAGAGAAGTCTAGTTACATTGTGAAGGTCATAAAATATGTCCTAACATTAGTCACATTTGTCTAAGTTTGTCCTATATAATTTTATGTATTTTTAGGTAATTTTAATTATATTTTAAGGTTACACATAAATTAAATGTCTATCAATGATTTTTATAATGTCCCATGTGTCATATAGGTCTTAATTGTCAGTTTTGAAACTAAATTCTATAGGTTCAACATTAAAATCAAGAAGATCATTTGAAAAAGGAGGAGTTTAATTTATTGTATGGATTGTAAAATATTTAGGAGGGTCCCTAAATATCCACACAAGACATATCCATGATTGATAATCATTGATAGGTCCAAAAATGGTGAAAACTAGTTCTTTTCTCTTTTTTCTCCCTTTGGTAGGTCAACAAGGTAAACCAGTTTGCAGTTAGTAAAGATAGAGTAAGTAGATTCAAGGTGAAAAAACTTGGGGATTAAGATTAGTCTATGTGATCTCTCATTTGATGATAATATTTTTTACATTGGTGATTTATACTTCATGAACAAACATCAAGATTGCTAGTGCATCTAAGTTGCCTACACATTCATAGCACCTTCGATTTTCTTATCTGATTGTAGTTGTTTGAATAAATAAAGTGGTGAGAATAGTATTTAAGAGTATCTTCCTTCATTTCATTTTATTTAAAAAAAAATTACATGTGTTATCATGGAATGTGAGAAATATCACTCTCATTGTGCTAAGGAATGAGCCTTATTAGTCTGCAAGATAGTGTTTCCATAGTTGCAAGGTTTGTTCTTTTTTTAATGGTTTCAAGTTAGATAATGTACCTATATTAAATCTTCTATATCATGAAATATATATTATCTATGTAATATTTAAATTAAATTACTTTAAATTTTATTGAGGTGAGTTTCTTAGATAATGAGTATGGACTAGTTAGAGTTCCAATATACACAGCCACCTACATCCACCCATAAGTTTGTATGGGTAATTATAAAACTATCTAAAACCCAAGAGATATTGTGTGAGTAGCTTAAAGACTTTAAAGGCTCCTTAAAGTCACCAAGGTTCACTAACATATAAAAAAACACTCTCAAACATAGCCTATAGTTAATCAAAATTAAAATGTTGCTTATGAGAACAATTGAATTAATCTTTCCAAAATAGGTTTTTTATCTAATTCATTTCCATCTATTGTTAAGTGATATTTAGATCTGTACACACCTAAAACTAGACACAGATAACCTCCAATTAGGATTTTAACCAATTTCCACTTAAAATGACCAATTTGGCCTAAAAACACTAAAACACCCTAAATGATGTGAAACTGACATATCTAAGTGCTGATTTTGGCTAGGGTATCCCTAAATGGGGTAATGCAATTTATGGGCTAGCTAACTTTGATGAATTTATTTCAAGTCAAAATGCCAATTTTACACCTGGGTGCTCTTAATTGCTCTTTCCTCTCAAATATTCTATACAAAATATGTTGCTTTATTATTTGTTGTCAACAACATCCTAAATGGGATAATGGATCCAATGCATCTGACATGGACTTCCAATTCCAATCTAGTCAAATTTTGGACCTAAACAAGGTATTATGATGAATCTAAGTAATATGTGCATAAAGTGTTTAATCATGATTAAGAGCTAATTAGCCCAATTCAAGGCCTAATTAATAATTTCATGGAAACTTTTTGAATACTTATTTTTGGAAATGAATATAGAATATATGCATTATTAACTGACCTCATTTCTTGGGAAGACATCCCTGGGCCATAAATGAGACAAATATCAATATTCATGCCTCCCATGCCTCATCAATTCCTTCTATGATGCCCTCCATGCCTCTCAATTTACCCTTATTCAAATGTCATGATGAGGATGATTACAAACTTAATTTAAAAAATTGGATTAATCCTCAACCACACATCTTGATCTTGAGATGGATGGTTAGGGTTGATTCTGATCAAATCCAAAAATCTATAAATAGGAGGCCTCACAACATCATTCCTAAGCTTAATTTGTACAAATCTATAATACAAGATTTGTTCTAAAAGTTTTGAGCAACTAGTGTTACCATGCCAAATTGATTCTAAGCCAAGCCAAGCCATAAGCCAAAGGTGCCAAGGATAAATGGAGGTAGCCAATTTTCCATTGCTAAGAACTTCATGAGCACAAATTGAGCAAGCCACTAATACAAAGGCATTTACAACATATAAGGAAGGTGAATGAATTATTATGTTTGATTTCTTACTTTTAGTTGTGTTTGTCATTTTATTTTGTTAACTAAGCTCTCCCTAGTGTCTAAGCCTAGAGATGTTATGCTTTAGTGTGTTTATTTCATTTTGTTTTCATTTTGGAACTAACACCATACTAACCATCCTCTCTTGAGTCAAATTCTTAGATCACATAATGACATGCCCAGTGGGACTAAACACATCCTACACATGAAGAAGATCATTTTGAAACTCTAAAATATTTATTTGAGCCTTTAAAACTCTTGCAAATTGATTTTATAACTTTATTTGGCCATTTTTGTTTTCCATAGTTTTTACATAGTAACTGACATCAACAATAATACTGACATCGGTTACCTACTTAAGCAACATCAATTAGCAAAACTAACATTGATCAGATATCTATTAGCCAAAGTAATTGATTTCAGTGGTATTAACCGACGTCGGTCATTAAGTTTTTCCAAAAACACAAACTTGAGAGCGATATTTTCATAGTTCATTATTTCAAGCTAAAAAGAGATTCAAAGCTAAGGGACATGCTAATCATTTTACTATAGGACCAAGCTTGATATTTGTTAAAAATATGTATAAATCACCTTGAATGCTTAAAAATCAATTAAGAACCTTGTTTTGGTTAATGTTTTCAAATTTTGCAACTAAGATTAAGGGGTCAAATGAACACCACCAAATCTTTCATTTTGGGTTTAAAATTGAACACATTTGTCAATTCTTATTTGGAATAGTTGTTTAGTTAGATTTTGTTTAGAAAAATAGGGATGTTGTGTGTATGCTCTTCCATTTTTAACCTATAGGGAACCTTTGGAATCAAAAGTGTCAATCCTATTACAAGTATCCTAGTCAAAGGCTTAGAAAGAAAGTCATCTAAAGCACTATTCAAAAGCTCGTCAAAGTTTGGGTGACCTTGAAAATGACACTAAAGTATTTCTATTTCATTCTATCTTCATTTTTTTACATCTTGTCTTGTGAGGGGGACTTCATCACCTCCCATAAGTTCTTTAGGGAAGCTTTAACCCAGGGTTTAATCTCCCAACATTGACTTCATTTGGATCCATTGGAGTTACACATGGGATGTAGTGGTACTTTAGACATCGCACTAAACTGAGTGAAGAGTAGGATGTAGTGGTTGAAAAAAAGACTATACCTTTTTGCCATAATCCAAATGATATAGACACAAAATCCATACTTTTCTTTTACCTTATTTGGCATGAAAGTCATTATATAATTGATTCCCCTAGATCATTTGAAAAATTCTTAGATCTAAGACAAATCCCCACTTTCCATGGAAGTATTGTTGGTGAAAGGTGCACCTCAAGGTCCATATCATAGTACTATCATTTGAGAGAATGGGGGTGTAAAAACCCTACTATATAATGTGCATTTACTCTTTGAATAACACTTAAAAGCCTCTCAAATAATGTATATAAATTGATTTCAACAATACCAAGCAACCTTGTCAGTTTAGGATCTAAGGGAGATTAATTAGTTAGTCTTGTCCTATTTTAAAGTCTTGTTTGGAGTCAAAACTTGGTGTAAACAAATAATCCAAACCAAATACGTATTCCAAATTTCCCTTTGAACAAATAGGCGTTATGTTATCTCCATGAGATCATCAATTTTCCTTGTTTAAAAGTTCATCAAAAGCTTGAGAGTCGTATCATCCACTTTGGTGTAGTTATGATAACCAAATGAGTATAAGACCTTTACCAAAGTTGGTTAAGTCCTTCACTTATAATTTAAATATGAAATTACACCTTTATAAGTTCATAGGGTTGATGTGTTAAGTGGGTTCACCATTTGCACTAAACTTGAGGGAACTTAGGTTTAATTTCCAATTTGGGTTGAAGGCCATTTAAGACTCATAATCATTGTCATCATTTGATAGACTTAAGCCATTGTGTGATAAACACTTGCATTCTAATTTCTTGATAAGGATAATTACACTTGGAATTTGAGTCTATGCACCACAATGTTTTGAGTCAAGAAAGGTAGTGTTATACTATCAAAATTATAGGAAAGCATCTTTTCCTTAGAGAGTTTTTGAAACAAACCTATTTGTCAGAGGAGTATAGAGTCATTATGCTGCCCAAAAAAATTTGAATATTGTTTCATAGATCCTCTTGCATAGAGTTTCAAATTTATTACTACATTTTAGACCAAATCGAGTGTACTTTCATGATCTTTTGTCTAAAATAATTATACTAATCACCTTTGTCTAGCTTGTTTGTCAAAAGAACCTAGTTTTATAGCAATTTTTGTGATAAAATAAACTATTACTAAATGCCTTTTATTTCATTTTTTATACCTAGTTGATCAAGTTCATTATCCAAGAATCAAATGCCTAGTGTTTTCTAGAAGTGTTTCAAATCTATTAGATTAAAACTTTCATCTATTTTCAAAGTCTAGATTTTGATGTCGTTTAGCCAAGAGTATTAGCACATGCCTTGTTTGAACCTATCTTTTGATGTCACATTTCGCCAAAAGACCTAAAAACTTTTAAATTCGTAGATTAGATTGATTTGAAACACTTTGACCTTAGAGTTTGGGATTTTGATTTTTTTAGGACCATTTACTTGTTTATCTTTATGTGAATACTAAAACATTAGATACTTCATGCTAGCTTATTTCCTCACAAACATTTGTATAAACTTTTTGATCCTTTTGACAAATCTAGACTAGGTTGGAACATCATCTATTTTAGACATTGTACTTTTTAGAGTTTTTATAACTATTTGACCTTTTATCACAAAGCATTGACAATGGATCCTAGTATGTAACCCTACATTTGTAGTGGACTCATGTAAAATCTAGGGATTAGTAATATGGTTGCATAGGATGAAATGGTGTAAGACCCCTATGCAGATAATAATTCTTATGAGATGGATTCTTATCCATCTTATAATACTCAATCAAGGACACAAAGCCAAGATACATTGGCCAATTATCTAGTTAACACACCACCTTATTTATAATAAGACCAAGAGCAAACCATGTAATACCTATCTACAATACCTGTAGTTGATAAGCCAATATTTCAATAGTCATATTCTACTAATATGGCTTCCACATATGATCTATTTTTGTTTGAGTGACATTTTTTAGAGAATAAATATGAGATTTTAGTTAGAGCTATAGATGTAGGGGCTAAGTTCCTGGTAGACTTCCCTCGTGAAAATTTATTAAGTCTAGTAAGAGTGCCCCACAATAACATTTATGGTTAACAAGCTTCTTCTAGCAATCTTATGGCTCTAGTCCAAACAACATACCAAGATCATAATATATCTGAATGAGGTAAAAAAATCATGGAAGAACACTTTAACCAAATGCAAATAGCATATCAAACCTACCTTAATCTATCACATGATTTAAATTTGATGAACATGGTAAGTAAGCCTCTTATTGATCTAGTTCCTTCAATATGAGTGTTGATATAGTTAACTGGAGAAGAGAATCTGAGTTGAAACCCATTCATACAAACTGCTTCAATAGATAACTTTGTATATATGACCATTATTAAAGAAGTGTCTTTAGCCTCTACACTAAATAGTGACCCAAACGTAGTGGACAATGTGCAAATAACATCTAGTAAACAACATGTGGTACTAATGCATAAAAAACTAGCCAAAAACATGTGCTTGTAGTTAATCTCATAAGTAGATCATCATACTAGGGAGTAGGAGTTTATAGACCCTAGCCTCAACCAACTATTTCCTCAAGTGTACAACCTATGGGATTAGGTAATCAAACAAAAGCCAATATCATGTCTTAATGATAGAATGTGATGAATCCTACTCCTCAACAAGTAATGAGTAGTATTCCACATCAATAAGAACAATCTAGTGTATCAACATAATAGAGGAAAAATCCATTACCACCTCAATAAGGGACAACAAATGTTTTACCTCACCAAATAATAGTTAACATACTTCTTCAATCATAGACTAACATGCCAATCCAAAACTAAGCAATGACTAGTCAACAATGTGCAAATATTGGTCAACAATAGATGTTGAATCTACAACCTGCTTTCACTTCCTCATATGTATTCATGAAATAAGGAAGTCCCCATGTTTCTAAAGTACCTATTAGACAATTATCACTTCAAAATCTGCCACAAATCGAGAGATAGGGTCTTGGTCCACAAGTTCCCACTCAATAACAAGGCTCAATTAGTTGACATGTCCCTTTTCGACCACAATATACATAATATAATTATATCCCTCCATCCCAACCAAAAAATCCTCTAATTCAAACCTTTATCACCAACCCAAACCAAAATATTACACAACCAAATGTGCAATTTTATGTACATTATAATCCACATATGCATATTCCTAGTCCATTCCCTAACCCAGTTAATGTACCCCAATAGGTATCTCCATCATACCTTGGTCAAATTGTTCTACTTATGACCTCTCAACCATCTATCCAAACCTAAATTCTCTCTCAAACCATTATTCCATCAAATTTCCTATTTGAAGAATTGTAACAGATGAAGGATGTAATTACTGCCATTCAAGCTGGTAAAAAACTAAAAAGTTCAAATTGGATGACATGTGTTCGTATCCATTCAACATGGAGTATTTGTAGATACCATTTCCTCTAGGGTACAAACCACCAAAATTTGATAAATACAAAGGGAAAGGTGATCCTAAGGCTCATTTGACTAAATTCTTTATCACATGTCAACCAGTATCATATAGCGACATATACCTTTTGCTATTATTTCCAAGGAGGTTATTTAGACAAGCCTTAGAGTGGATTTTAAAATTTACCCAAGAACTCAGTAGTGGATTTTGATGATCTTTATGATAAGTTTGTGCATCAGTTTTACTATAATATTGAGCATGAGATTTCATTAGTGGACTTAACACAAGTAAAATAAAAAGTTGGTGACAATTTTGAAAGTTATTTATAGTGATGGAGAGCCCTTGTAAGTCATTTCACCCATTGTTGACCAAATAAACAATTAGCCACTATGTTTACCAAAAATTTACATAGTGAGATAGCTTACCATCTGGAACTCTAATGTGCACATACATTCAAGGAAATAATTGATAAAGATTTGTTGATTGAGTAGGTGCTCATCAATAAAGGATTCATCAGGCTTAATTAAACTAATCAAAATTAAGAAACCAATTAGGGAAATGACCAACATCTCATCCAAGTGTAAGCATCATAAGTGGCATAGGCCAATAACCATGAAAGACTAAATCAATTCAATTGCAATAGGAATGTTATGGAAAATGGAGTAACTAAATCCCATCATGTGCAAATGGTGTAAACATGATCTTCACCACCTTTTCAATTTACTCCTACTCAACTAGTGCCACAAGCACGACAACCAAAACCTACACATTAAATAAAACATATATTACCATTGCAAACCCTTCCTCCTAGAAGAATCAGTCCTACACATCATGTCTTTAGTGACTTATGAGAATATATTGAGTCTATATTTCACAATATTGTGGTTTCTAATATGATTAGTTGGCCCATACCAAATCATTATCTATAAGGCAATCCTTATCCTAATTGGTACTGTGAAAAAAAATGTGACTATCATCAAGTCAACAAGTGTAATCTATGAAGATGGGTCCAAATCAAGCATTTAATTAAGAATATGCTAGAGAATGGGGATTTAAAATTGGATAATGGTTCATCTACTTATAATCAAACTCTTGGGATCTATCAAAACACCTTTCCTTGACATAACAATCAATAGCAGTAGAGCAATCAATAACAACAACAATGGCCAGTGTAGTAGAAAAATCAATAGTATCAAAATCAAAGGCCAAACCAATAGAACTAACAAAATTAGAAGTAGAACTCACAATGATAGAATAATAGAAAAAACTAAGGTTAGAAAGGTAATAACTAGTAAACCTACCATGGAATTGTACATGACTACAATAGGTTTATAGGTCATCTTGTAGGGGGTAGCATTAATACCATTTCCATTAATCCTAAACCAAACACTAATAAACCTAGACCATTGTTAAATAAAAATATTAAGCCAAATCACATGGATAATACTTCTTTGACTTGGGAGTGCATACAAGCAAACTAGAAAACTAGGACTGCCCATTTTGGATCTTAGAGTGATAACTCACTCTTGCCACGTGACCACGTGTAAGGGCATCAGTAACCAGGACTTGTCTTATCTGGTTCCACACCATTTCAAACATTGGCTAGCAATAATGGTCCATTATTTAATCCTAATTGTGAAATCACAACTTAGAGGTCAAAGATTACTATCCTAGGCCCATAACCATCTACCACTTTGCCTGTCATCCAGTCTACCATTTGACCTCAGGATAAACCATTCACTACTAACCAAGATAATAAATTTGATATTGTGGAATAATTGTAAAAGACACCAACATAAATTCTTATTTTAGATTTACTACAAATGTTAATAATCCATAAGAATATCTTGAATGAGTTTTTGACCCAATCCACTATTGCTAGTAACATATCCCCTAATATATTTCAATCTTTGGTTAGACACATAGATTTAACCCAACAAGTCACATTCAACTAAAGTGATATGTCTTCCCTTGGCCCACTCCATAATAGTCTATTGTACATAGAGGTTTATATAAGATGGCATAAATTGAAATGTGTCCTTATCAATAATGGATCAAGCCTCAATATAATGTCTCTAAAGCTCATCAAGATTCTTGGATACACAATGGTAGATCTCCAACCAGAAACAATAACTATCAAAGCCTATGATAATCAGGAAATAGAATCACAAGGCACCATTAATTTTCTACTTATCATTAGGCCTTTGACTGATGATACACTTTTCCATGTAATTAATCTTGATTTATCATACAACATGCTTCTAGGTAGGCCTTGGTTACATAAGATTCATGCAAACCCATCAATGTTGCACCAGTTATAAAGTTTTCCCACTTAGAGATAGAAGTGAATATTCTAGGATATTTACACCCATATGAGCACTGCAAGCATCTTGAGGCCAAATTTCAAAGCTATAATTATCAATATGGTATGAATCCAAGTTCCAAATAAGATAGAGGAAAAACTATACTTATTGATCCTTCATTAGATAATTACATAGATCCTAATACCTTAGATTCCCTTTCCCACATGCCACCTCCTAAAGTTTCTAATCGTTTCACCATTTTAGATAATGGACTAGGATAATATGTGACCCATGATATGTTTCATATTGCCAATCTTCCTTAGAATCCAAAAAACTTTGGGTGACCTAAAGTCATCCCATATATGCATTGGTAACAAAAGAACAAATATAAGTAACCTATCACATTTGTACCATCATTTGGCTTAGGACTTGACCCTCTTCAAGGGGATGAATCATGGTTATACAATGATGACCAAGATGATTGTTATAAAAATGTAAAGTATCCTATTCCTAATAGGATCATGGAGCATCACGATTATGAAGGAAGAGGCCTTAGACCAAATCAACAAGGAACCATCAAGCCAATTCCCATGACTAAGTATGAAAGACCTTATGGACTTGGATTTAAACCACCTAAGGGTGACCCCACATATCTTATCCAAAATCCATCACTAGCAACTAGTGATGATGATGTCAATAGTGAAGCAGGATCTGATCATAGCCTCACCTTTGATGACCTAGCTAAAACCAACTTGTTTGATAACAATGCCAATGGTACCCTTACCCAAGGTGTTCATCACAATCCATTGCCATTATATTATCTCTAATTGATAGATTAAGACCAACAAGAATCTAGTTTTTGATTGATGAGTTCTAGAATGATGAGGCATTCTATGATTTCTTAGGCCATAGAGAAAACATTTCATTAGGAGATCACAAATCAAGATTCTCAATCACATTAGATCCTATAGCCTATTTTGTAGAGTGAGTGAACACCCTTAGCCAAAAATAAATAAGTAAAATATTGAGGTCAAAAATTGAAAACCTCTTTGAGGTACTTTTTGACTAGGGAAAAGGTAAAGATAAAGGCCATTCTATTGGTGAAAAGTTATTTTAGGCACCATTAGATGGGGGTGTTCATTATTCTTTGAATTTAGACCAGGAGACCACTAATGATAAACTTGCCTATAAATCAAAGTTTAGCTTTGAGAGATAACAAGTATTTGATTAAATTCTTGAAGAATTTCCAACTATTTTTGTCATATGGCCATATCTTCCATTAGGGGACTCAGATTCATCATGCCTTGGAGAAGTTGAAGAGCAAGTCCTAATGGAGGACCCTAACATAATTCAATAGTTTAAGTCATTACCTACTATCCTAGATGATGGTTTAACCCTTCTAGTCTAAGATATAATAGAGGTAAATATCAAGACTCCATCAAAATTTCTATGGATAAAATTAGGTGCATCCCTCACTAAGGAAGAACATGACATCTTTAAAGCTCTGTTGAGAGATTTCTTAGATATTTTTGCATGGGCCTATTCTGACATGCCAGGTTTATACCTCACCTTGGTTTTGTACCACCTTATGGTTAATCTTGATGCCAAATTGGTAAAAACAAAAGCTACGTAAGATGCATCCTCACATTGCTAGATTGATAAATAAAGAGTTGAAGAAAATCTTAGAAGCAGGATGTATCTAACCCATTGACTACTCAAACTAGATATCTAATGTGGTACCTATTAGTAAAAAGCTTGAAGGGATCAGAATTTGTACTAATTTTTGAGACATCAAAAAAGCTTGTCCTAAAGATGATTTTGCCTTACCTAATATCAATATGATCTCAAATCCATGGCTAGTTATGAAATGCTTTCACTCATGGATAGCTTTTTAGGATATAACCAGATCAGAATCACACCAAAAGATCATCATAAAATAGCATTCAATACTCCATGGGGAATTTTTTTTTCAATTAATGCTATTTGGTCTTAAGAAATCTAGAGCTATGTATCAAATGGCCATGACCAACATATTCCATGATATGATGTATGATATTGTTGAAGACTATGTCAATGACATATTATGAAAATCCAAAACTAGGGCCAACCATTTAACAATGCTTTGTAATATATTTGAAAGATTACAAGAGTATAAAGTCAGACTCAATCCAAATAAATGTGTGTTTAGTGTAACTTCAAGAAAATTACTTGGCTTCATCATGTCTCGTAGAGGTATTAAATTTGATTTGGCTAAAGTCCATGTTATAACCAAGATGCCACCACTAGCTAATTTAAATAAACTCCATAGTTTTTAAGGTACAATCCAATCAATCTAAATATTCATATCTTAATTAATAGACAAGTGCCACCTATTCACACACCTTTTGAAGAAGGGAGTTTTATTTCACTAGGATGATCATTGCTAAATAGATTTTCAACAGCTCAAAGACTATCTTGTTAATCTGCCTATTTTATTACCTTCTATGCTAGGAAAGCCATTCTTGTTATACCTATCAGCTACTGCCCATGATCTATGGGCATTGTTGGCTCAACATGATGAAAATGGAAAAGAGAATGTTGTGTACTACCTAATACATACCTTGGTTACATATTAACATTACTATGCACTTATTGAATAAGCTTATCTGGCCATGGTTTTTGTAGCTCAAAAATTGTGCCATTACATGTTGAATAATAAGACACTGGTCATTTCAAATGTAGATATTCTCAAGTATCTATTATCTAAAATAGATTTGTAAGGTAGAATGGCTAAATGAATCATGTCTCTCAGTGAGTTTGACATAACATATGTCAATTAGAAGGCAATCAAAGGACAAGTTCTTATAGATCAACTTACTGAAGCACCTCTCACATACACCCATCCACTCACATTTCAATTTCGTAATTAATCTATCATGACCATCATTGACACACCCCTTGAGGAGTAGCCCAAAAAACTATATTTTTATGGTTCATTCACTACACATGGATTAGGGGTAGGCCTATTTTTTATTACACCACAAGGGGATCTAATCCCTAAATCATTCAAAATCAACTTTTCTTGTACAAACAACATGGCTGAGTATGAAGCACTTGTTGTAGGACTTTGAGAAGAAGTGCATTGGAATATATCTCATCTCCAAGACTATGGTGATTCTCAGTTAATCATCAATCAAGTCAAAAATCATTTTCAAACCAATAATGACAAGATGGTTCCATATAAAGCCATGGTCGACACTCTTAAACAAAAAATTCCCAACATTCAATTTGAGTACATACCAAGAGCTAGTAATAGAATTGTAAATATTATGAATATTATTAGCTCTCTAATTTGAAAAATAGATAAAGCTAGAGAGTATCAGTTCCTCATTAATAATTTATTAACACTAGCTCATGAACCTTTAACCATTGCTGTGATTTGTGATATTATTGGTCCTAATTCTATCTGGTGCTCAGACCTTTACAACTACCTTCATGACAAATTTTTACTACCTAACCTCTCTTAAAAACAAACCAAAGATTTCATTCATCATTTTACTTATTATAATCTATTTGGATCCACCATTTACCATCATGGTTTTGATGGAACTCTACTTTGTTGTTTAACTTTGGTAGAGTCTAAATTAGTGTTAAGATAAGTTCATGAAGGAGTATATGGAGCCCATTCTAGTAGGGTAGTCCTATCCAAAAATCTCTTGAATACTAGTTATTATTGGCCCACTATAGATATAAATACTAGTACATATGTAAAGAAGTGTGACAAATGTCAATGGCATGCTAATCTAATTCATACCCTAGAAAAAACACTAAAACTAATGTTGACACCATGGCCATTTTATATATGGGGACTTGACCTCATTGGGAAGATTAATCCTACTTCATCTAACAGCCATAAACATATCCTTACTACCATCAAGTATCTCACTAAGTGGGTTGAAGTTATACCCCTCATGTGACTAAAAATCAAATTTCCAAATTCATCTTTAACTGTCTAATTTACCACTATGATATCCCCTCTAACATTATATCTGATAATGGAGGATCATTCAAGAACAAAGATGTAAAATAGTTATGTACTAAATATAACATCACATAACATTTTTCTATAGCATATTACCTCAAAGGTAATGGCCGAGCTAACGCATCCAACAAAACCATTGTAAACATTATCAAAAATATTTTTAATGATGCCAGTCATGATTGGCACCTCCAGATATTCCTTTCCCTTTGGGCATAACATAAAAATCATCGCACCCCAATAGAAGCCACTCTATACTCACTTGTTTATGGTACTAAAGCCATCTTTCCCATTGAGGTTGAATTTCCTTCACTACACATCTCTTTCAAGAATGTCTTAGATGATCATGACTATCAAGTAGCTTACAACAAGAGCTAGATCCACTTGATGAGAAATGCACAACTTCACTCAACAATCTTCAAGCATATCATAACTGATTCAAAGGCCACTATAATTAGCATGTTAAATATATAAAATTTAAACTTGGTGATCTTGTTTTTATAGAAAACCAAAAGAATACCACAACTGAGAAGAAGCATAAAGGTAAATTCAAACCAAACTAGATAGGGCCTTTCATCATTACCACAAATTATGGATCCTGAGCATACAGTTTTGCCACACAAGATGTAGATGAACTTTTTGAGCCAATAAATATTATTCATCTCAAGTGGTACTATTATTGAGTACTAAGGTGTATTATTTATAAGGACCATTTTAGTTATGCCTTTTTATCACTATTATTCTTTGTACAAATATCATCCTTATCCATCCTCTTTGTCATATCCACTTTCCACTTTTGACCTATCAACCTAGTGTGTTCTAAATCCTAGCCTATTTGACCTTGGTTTTTTTAATTCATTATGCATTTTAAACATCGATGTATCTGATCAATTTCATTAGTTGGTTCAATTAATTAAAACAAATATTGTATTTTGGGAGAGTGTGACAGAAGTTTTAGTAGTTGCATCTCTCATTTGTTATTCCTTTCTTACCACTGGGCTTCCTACTAATTATAACTACCTTTGGGAAAATTAGTACCATTGATCTATGTCATTGTGTCCTATTTATAACCACCTTTGGGAAAACTAGGGGCAAAATTAATCTTTGACATACCAACTTGCCCCTTCCAATGTCATAATGTGCCTTTTTACCAATTGTGCCTACTTTGTTTGAATTGGCTACTACACTAGTCAAATTCCTCCACTGTAAGGGTGAAACTATAGTGACTTGAGGTCCTACTCTGGGACTATGTAGGTAGTGCTCAATACTTGTTGAGGTCAGCTCATTCACCCTTTCTCCATGCTCTCACCATTCTATGAGCAACCTAAGCCATGCTTTCACCATTTTGTGAGCAACCTAAACCACATTCTCACCATTTTGCAAGCAACCTAAGCCATGCTATCACCATTTTTTAAGTAACCTAAGCCACACTCTCACCATTTTATGAGAAACCTTCATTTAAATACTCTCATAATTTTTTGAGCTTGAAATATTTGGTGTCTCATCATTCTCAATTGAGTTGAGATACTTCAAACAATTCCAAAAACATCTAAAAAATTGTTAGAAAAGAACAAAAACATTTGACTATTTATTTTCCTTAAAGATTCTAGGAACCCTTACTAAGTTGAAATCAAATCACTTGTCACTTAGTTTCCCCATATTTTTTGGACTTTTTCCCTCACACACTTGCCATTTTTTAAGACGATTCCTATTCTTCTATCACATCCATTCTATTTGTTTTCCTCAGTTATCACATTCTTCCCATTCCTTGGGAGAACTACATTTGGCCTAAACTTTTTTATTGGATATTACATCCATGGAACTATGTAGGCAGTGTCCACTTTCCAAGTGCATATGGAGACATATTGGTCACCCCCTTTCCTTTTCTTCTATTCCCTCATTTTGTTCATTTGTTAAGTTGTCACCTATTTTCTAATGGCAATGTTCATAAGGTTTTTATTACATTATTCATTTTTTTGTTTTTTCTTATTTTTATTTGTTTATCTACCTATTTGTTTGCTTTTAGCACTACTGCCTTGATTCAATTTATGTGTGTTCATTATGTGATTCCTTTCCCACACTTATACTCAAATCCATACATATTCATATGTTTACATTATCATCATGGTTTCTATCATTAGTGCATTATTTTATATTGAGTATTAGATTATGGGAGTCAGTCCTCTTGTATATTTCAGCCAAGTCCTCATGATGTTATACCATGATGTCTACTAGCACATGCTACAACAAACCTCAGCTTCAAGAATTTTATTCAAAAATGGTAGCATCTCTTTGACACTAACATCCTGATTCCATCCTAATCATATCCCAAACATAGTAATTAACCATAAAATAATTTCAACCTTTATTAGTTTAGATGAGCATCTCCCTACTATTAGGTTATTCCAATTCATTATTATCCTCTATGTTAAGTTATCATCATCCTCGGCCAAGTTTATCATGGTTTCCATAATTAGGGTCCAATGATTATAACCGCCTATGGGCAAATCATTGTACATCATCCCACCTACATTTCTCAATTATTATAACCACCTTTTAGAAAATCATTATGTTTTCAGCACTTTACTTTTTGTGGCTATATAGGGGCATGTTATAATCTTGTTTATCTATCCTAACTGAGGTAGATGCATCTTCTTAATGATTATAACCAC
Source organism: Torreya grandis (assembly GCA_037957365.1). Classification (NCBI taxonomy): domain Eukaryota; kingdom Viridiplantae; phylum Streptophyta; class Pinopsida; order Cupressales; family Taxaceae; genus Torreya; species Torreya grandis. The sequence continues at coordinate 280,880 of JARHVA010008106.1, forward strand.
CTTTGTGCAAATCATTATGTTATCATACCATATTGTCACTATCAAGGTATAATGTTTATAACCACCTTTAGGTAAATCATTACACACCATCCCACTTTCATTTTCAATTATTTTATTACTTTTTCACCATCATTTTGTTTTCACCCCATCATATTTATTTTCATTGGTCCCCTCATTTTTCCTCTTTCTTTTCGAGGGATTATTTGTTGACTTACTTGTGCCAATCATTCCCTTGAGGGGGCATCATACAGTTAGTTTATCATCATTGTAGTTGTGGGCATACATGACCTTTTAATTATTTGAGAAGATGTTACTATTCTTATATCTTGCAATGCCTTCCCAAATAGGAGAAAACTATAGACACCTAAAACTATCCACTGATAACCTCCAATCAGGGTTTTGACCAATTTCCACCCAAAATACATAATTTGGCCTAAAAAAACTAAAACATGCTAAATGATGTGAAATTGACATATTCAAGTGCTAATTTTGGCTAGGGTATCCCTTAATGGGGCAATGGAATTTATGGGCCATCTAACTTTGATCATTTCATTTCAAGTCAAAATGCCAATTTTGCACCTAGGTGCTTTGAATTGCTCTTTCCTATCAAATCTTCTACACAAAATATCTACTTTTGTTATTTATTGTTAGCAACATCCTAAATGTGATAATAGATCCAACACATCTAACATAGACTTCCAATTCTAATCCAATAAAAATTTGGACCAATAACAAGACATTCTGATCAATTTGAGTACTTTGTGCATAAAGTGCTTAATCATGCTTAAGAGATAAATAACCCAAATCAAGGCCTAATTAATAATTCCATGGAAACTTATTGAATACTTATTTTTGGAAATGAATATGGAGTATCTGCATCATCAAGTGATTTCATTCTTTGGAAGACATCCCTAGGCCATAAATGCCACAAATATCAAGATTCATACCTCCCATTCCTCATCAATGCCTGCCATGATGCCCTCCATGCCTCTTAATTGCCCCTTCTTCCAATGTTATGATGAGGATAATTACAAACTTAATTCCAAAAATTGGATTAATCCTTAACCACACATCTTCATCTTGAGATGGATAATTGAGGTTGATTTTGATCAAATCCAAAAATCTATAAATAGGAGGCCTGACAACATCATTTCTAGGCTTAATTTTTGCAAAGTTATAATGCAAGATTTATTTTTAAAGCTTTAAAATACTAGTGTTACCATGCCAAATTGATTCTAATCCAAGCCAAGCCACAAACCAAAGGTTCCAAGGAGAAGTGGAGGTATCCAAGCTTCCATTGCCAAGAGCTTCATGATCACAAGCCAAGAAAGCCCCTACTATAAAGGCATTTTGAGCATCCAAAGAAGGTGAAGGAATTATTGTGTTTGATTACTTGCTTTTTAGTTATGCTTGTAATTTTCTTTTATTAATTAAGATCTCCCTAGTGTCTAGACCTAGAGATGTTATGTTATTGGTGTGTTTATTTCATTTTGTTTATATTTTGGAACTAACACGATACTAACCATCCTTTCTTGAGTCAAATTCTTAGATCACAAGATTTGGACAGACCTAATGGTTTATCTCTTATAGCATAGGACAAGAAGTAGTACATGAACATAAAGAAAAGGATGTTAGATTAAGATAAATTAATGGTTGAGTGGTTTCAATCCAATCAATTCTTGATTGAAAACATTTAGATAATTAGTGTTGAGAGATAAATTGAGTCTATAACAATACCATGTAAGTGCTTACAATACCTTGTGATGGAGAAATGATAACATGTAAAGGAATAAATGAACTCATCTAGATGCGAAATGGTCCTAGTGACCTAAATACTGATATTTAAAATCAAACATAGTGCTCAAGCAAGTATCTTCACCTACATGAATGTCCCATATCCTCTAAAAAACACCTATAGTATAACTATAAACATGTAGTGCATTGATAGTAGTGAGTGAAGGCATGATATATAGGCATAGATGCTTATTCAAATATGGAATGTCCTAATGACCTTAGGATCAATAAAATGTGTTGAGACATAGTGTTTTCATAAGAATAAACACCTATAAGAGGCTTTTAAACTTATACCCAATAGGCACCTATAGTCTGACTGAAGAGACAAACTTGTTAAAGCTAATGGAAATATATGTTTGAAAGGTTGGTAGTGATTTAACATGGGTCAGCATATTGAAAGTATTATCACACTTGGTAAATACATTCACATGTGATTCTCAGAGAGAAATAAACAAGGTATAAGTTTGACTAAACTAGATTTTCTAACCTCATACTTAGTCAACCTTGCACAATATTAACCTCATACTTAGTCAACCTTGCACAATATTAAACTTGACAATATTAAATTGGTATTAAGAAGTTTGAAATGTAGAGGGATTTTAAAGCATGGCCAAGTTTTTAAACTTGACACAGAGGGTCTTCATGACCTAATCAAGACCTATAAAACTTTATTTTATTCAAACTAGCATGGGAGATGCTCTCTATTTTATCTCAGACTAGAGGCACTCCATGAGTAACACAATCCACAAGTTTAAGATGTGAATGGTGAAAAGATGAAGGCAAGAGACTTGAATGAATTTTTGTATGGTATTTATAGTTATATTTAATATTAAAAATACCTATAGCAATGGAAATGACTCAATAATGGTCAAATGCCTAGAACCACACTTTACGCCTATTAGGCCTAAAACTGGACATGAATCCTAATGATGCTTAACTTAAAATATATTACTACATGACCTTTCTAAGACATGAGATAACACTAAATGGATAGTATAGGAATAATTATAATCATTTGTTTGTATAGGATAATACAAAATTGGTCAGTCAATCCTAATTTCCTCTCAGGCCTACACATAATGCATAAAAGGAGCTCAAAGGCCACTTTATTCTGTTCACATCTATATGGAAACTATGCATGGTGCCTCAAGGAGTTTTAAATAGTTGAAGGGGGTCATTTTATAGTTCTTAGTGGAATTTTTTTGAGAGTTAGACATCTATATTTTATAAATCATTGTTAACATTCTAGGAGACCTAAACCTCTCATAAAACCCTCATTTGAAATTGATGAAGAATCATTGGAGAGTTATTCATCCAAAAGAGCTAAGATAGATAGGAATGGGATTTAGAATTTTTTATAACTCTCCCATGATCCTTTCCATCCAACTTTTTTATATTGTTTTTTATAAGGATAAACCTAATTCAAGGTTTTCTTCAAGTTTTGATGTTTTTTTATAAGTGTGGAAGAGAATTATTGAATCAAAACCATTTTATAAGGTGTATTATGAATTTTTACAACCAATAATACTCATCTCTCACCTCATTTGTACATGACAATCCCTCTTCTACACTTTTCATTATAGGAAGTCTTGCACAAACAATGAGAAGGACACTGACTGCATATTATAGAAAGTGAGAAATGGAAAACTAAATATTTTGAGGTCTATTTGATATACCAAAGGACAAATAATCTTATAAAATATGTCCTAACACCTTTAAAAATCATCTTCTTGAGAAACTACAAGTCAATCAAGTGATAAATGTGAAGACAAGCCTAGAGGGCTAGTGAGTGGTTACTAGAGAGTGAATAACAAATGTCCATGAGGAGGATATCAATTGAATGGTGTATAAGGGATTTTAAAATATTGTTTCCAAATTTTTATGACCATACAAATTTTTCAAATACTCTTACGTAATTTATGTGTGGTCAAGTCAACTCATCATCAAATAAGGCAATTTTAAGAAGGATGGTGAAGAGTCTTTACACCAACTTGAGGGAAATTGATAAAATTCAAGTGGACACTTGTACATGGCATCTTATTGACCTATTTTACACATAATTATCTCATGTTATAGCTTTTTCTCATAACTTGACACTAGGATTTGTGACCCTTTCACTTATCTTCTTCTCTCTCCTCTCCTATGTTTTATATATGTGGGTTATTTTGGTATTAGATCATTTTTAATAACTAAGTGGTAATTTAACCCTTAGCCTATACTTATAATTAATTAAATAATAATAATAAGTTATTTATTACCACAAGGTGAAAAGATCATGTAAATGAATAAACATATTATATTTATTTAATTATTTACTAAGTTTTTATTAACATATTTAACTAAGACATTAATCACTAAATGTTTAGTCAAGGCATTAATTACTTGGCCTATTTATTTATTTGGGATGGTTGGACCCATTTTTCACAACAGTCACCTCCTTTCATATTTACCTATAAATAGGGTTTTAACCCTATGGTGAAGTGACCTTGATATCTTGATATTTTTCAAGATATTTGAATTATTAAAAGTCTTGTGAAGACTTTTTTGAGAAGTGAGAAGTTGGAGTTGTATTGGGGTAAATATTATTTCTCTATTAATGAAAAATTACTTGGTGTGTTTTTTTACCTCTTTGAGGTTTCCCCATGATAAAAATTTCATGTGCAGTGACTTACTTTGATCTATGTTATGCTTTGCAATTATTGTTCACTCTAGATCTATCATGTGCATTCATATTACTTGTATACATCAATTTAATGTAGTAGAGCTTGAGGGGTGTTTATACTTGACAAAGTAAGTTCATTTTTTATGTTTTATATATATATATATATATATATATATATATATATATATATATATATATATATATATATATATATATATATATATATATATATATATAATGGTGTTGCAAAGTTTTTTATTATTTGAAAAGTTGGAAAACTTAGGAAAATACTCTCTGGGATATTTGATATCCATCCAAGTTCCTCAAATCTTCTGTTTAAGCAATTCATATCATTGCCAAGCAACTTAAAGTTATTTTGTTGAAAATTTTGATCATCCTTATCACATGGAATTCTAATTGTACAACTCTAGAAGGAGAGAAACATCAAAAAATATTCATTCCTTAATCTTTTCTTGATTTTTAAAGGGTCTTTTAGTGTTTTTTTTTTGCCATTTATTGACATTGAAAGAGCTAGACTAAGGAGTTTTGAAGTGGTTCCTTATTTTAAATCTTCCCTAGGTGCCATAGTATGGCTTGAGCATCTGGAAGAAATTTAAAAATTGAGTTTTGTGGCTTCAAACTATACCTTGACAAAGCAAGAAGGTCCCTAAGCCTTAGTTTGGCAAATACAAGTTATTTTCCAAAATTTTAGAGCTTGAAAGCTCTTTGTGACCCTATAAATTTTTTTATCTCTCTACTTGGAGATCTAAAATACCATAGTATGAGCTAAGCAATTGTAAATTATTTTGAGCCAAAGATCAAATTTTGATGATTCAATTAGATTTATCTTATACAAACTAGGAGATTTACAAATTTTGGTGGTTTCTAGTAGTGTATTCCACCTGTCCCAAGCTTCCCTATTTCATTTGGAGTGTGATTGTGAGCCACGGGGATGATATATGTAAGTAAAAGGTTTCTATAGTTGATAAAAATTATTTTAAGCATAAAGTTTTTTTAAAAAAAATCCAAACTTTGCATGAAAATAAAAAAGGGTCCCACCTTGGCTAATTTTTTACTAAAAAGATTAAAACTTAAATTCTATGCTTACTTTAAAAATTACATACACATAACATATTTATTTATTTATTTTATTATCAAAATCATATTAAAAATATTTAAATATAATGTCTTGCATGTATATCTTTGAATAAACATGTAGATGAGTCGGTAGTTATAATTTTGCTAAAAACTTTCAAAAGAGAGGTCCTGTGTTCAAAACCCCCTTTTAACTTTTTTGGTTGACATACCTTTGTTTGACATTGTAAAATTTAGTTGAAAATATATTGATTTTAGTTTCTTGGTTTTATTACCTAGTACTTCATGTTCAATATCTTAGTTAAACCTATCAACCTTATTTTGACACTTGATCTAGTATAAACCTAGGCAAGTATAGTCATCCAACTAGTCAATCTTTAGGTTTTAGCACATTATGGATGCATTTTTTTGTAAATTTCTTGTCTTAAAACTAATTTTAATTTATTTTATACCTTTTTTATTAATTGTGTCTAGGTGATCGTTTTGAGTGTGACTCTTTTGATACCTAGAATTATGAAACATTAATTTAATTTTTTTGCTTTGGTTATCATCTAAATTATATATCTAAATATAGTTGCATGCTAAATTCATTTTATTTTGTAAATTTTTCAAAAAAATCATTTGAAAAGGTTAAATCATAAAAAAAAATTAAGTGTATTTTGTGACACTTGCAACACCTTGCTTTATCGTAATATTATGAAAATTTCTTATTTTATCATTTTAATTTGAAAAAATAATGTATACTTACATTTTAAGTTTGTTTTTTAATTATCAATAAATTTAAAATTCACACTTTAAAGTTTATTTCTTAATCATTTGGATGTTATCGTGTTTAAAGGGAAGATATGGTTTTACCTCATTTTTCCTTAGACAAATCCCAAATGCTTAATGGAAATAAATATAACATATGGAAAATTCATGTTAAAGATGAATTCATGGCTTGTAAGTTATGTAATATTTTTAGTGGGACTGAGAAAGCCCCATTTGGACATCATGTGCCCTGATGTTACTAATACATTTCATTAGAAATCATAGGAAGCTATGCCCATTATCTTGCAAAGTGTTAAGGATGAATTCCTTCTTCACAATGGTAATCAAGAATCTCTTTTAAAAGCTTGTAAAATTATTGAATCCATGCATGAGGGTAATCATCTCTCAAATATCATTAACTTAATCCTTGAATTGCTGAAAACATCTATGAAGGGTGATGAAAAGGTTGTTAATTTTCTTGTTAATGTATGTAATTGTAATTTGATTCAAAATAAATTGATTTATTTTATAATTCAATTAAATATTCATGAAAATTTTATAAATTTCATTTCAGTTTTGAATTTTAAGTTTTAAACTGAGCAAGATATCCTTGACCTTACCACCTTGTCTACTCTCCTATTTCAAGAAGAACAAGTAATGGCCAATTTTTATTCTAAAGATATTACCACTCAAGCATTTCTCACCTTAAATAATTTTTTTGATAATACAAAAATGATAAATCTAGCCCTAATGTTGGTAAAGGTTAAAAAATGTGAAGAATACTATTAATAAGAATCATAAAACTAAATTGAATAGAAATTTTAATTTATGTGGTAAATTTGGTCATGTAAGGGAAAATTATTATAAAAAAAAAGATAAAGTTAACAATAAATCTTCTAAAAATAACAAATGGAATAAATCTAATCAAAATAAGTAGAAGAATCAAAACATTAATCAAAATAACAATCAGGATCATAATTTTATTACTTTATATATTGTTTTATTTCCTTTAAATGAAAATGAGTAGATCTTAGATAGTTGTGCATCTCACCATATGACATTATTATCTGATATTTTGTATGATTATAAATATATCTATAAAATAATTTACTTAGGAGATAATTAATTTTTAGAAGTAACTAAATTTTCAAATTTTTTTATTATTGATGTTTTATATGTACCTAAGCTTAAGAAGAATTTTCTATCTTATTCTCAATGTACAAAATGATAATTTCATTGTAACATTTATTAAATATAGTTGGTCCATTATAAATTAATTTGGTTCCTTGATTGTTGAAGGTGTTCAAAATAATGGTTTGTATATCTTCTCTCCTTATTTTGTATGTTTACATTCATCGCATAATAAGAATGGGTCTCAGTTATGGAATGAAATACTAGGACATATTAATTTTATAAGTTTAAATAATATGTCTATGAACAATATTCTTGTTAGAATTCATTATATCTCTTCTCATCATGAAACCTATGAGAGTTATTTATGTGGTAAACAACATACTAACCCCTTTCCAAAGAATCATGGTGAAAATTCCTCTAATCCTCTAGATTCAATTCATAGTGATATTGTAAGACCTCTTGAAGTTGCATCTCTTAATTTTTATTTATATATTGTTACATTTATTGATGATTATACTAGAATTATTGTCTTATTTCATTAAAAATAAATTTGATGTTTTGTTTAAGTTTAAAGAATTTAAAGCTTATGTTGACAATGCATCTAATTTTTCTATTAAGAGATTAAGAAGTAATAATGGTGGATAATATGTTAGTAAAGAATTTATTTTTTTCATTAGTTTTGTTATTCAAAGGGAAATATCAACTCCTTATTTTCCTCATTAAAATGGTATTATTGAAAGGAAAAACTACACCATCATAGAAATGGCTAGGACAATGTTGCAATTTGCAAATGTTCCTAAGTTCTTATGGGCCAAATCCATGAACATTGTTATTCATATTATGAATAAAGTCCCTACCAAAACCTTGCATCTTTCTACCCCTTTATACATTTGGACTAACAATAAACCTAGTGTGGCTCATCTTGGGATTTTTGGGAGTTCTACTTTTATCTTTATCCCTAAAGTTAAATGGAAAAATCTTGAACCTACTTCCTATTCTTACATTTTTGTATGATATGGAGGTAAGACAAAAGGTTTAAGAGTGTATGATCCCTATAAATGTCAAATCATTGGAATGTTCTTATTCTCAAAAAATATTTTTATGAGCCCTTTGTGGATCCTCTTTAGTATTATTCTACTGATGAACCTGACACTAATATTTCTCCTTGTGATGAAATAGATTCCCTTAAGGAAACTGATATAGTTATAGATAATTTAGAGTTTGAGTAACCCCCTAAGTTTCATGTTTAATCTAAAATACCTAAATGGGTAAAATCCCTAATTCAATCTTCTAATGTTGATAACCTTAATACATTAACTAGAAGACAATATTATTATCATGCATTAATGACTATGTTTGAGTGTGAATCTCAATATTTTAAGGAAGCCACTCAAGATGATAGATGGAATATTGCTATGCAAGATGAATAAAATGACTTAATTAAAAATTAGACTTGGGATCTTGTCCCTCCTCTACCTAAAAGGCATATTTCTAGTTGTAAGTGGCTTTATAAGATAAAATATAATTCAATTGGTAAAATTGATAAGTTTAAATCTAGATTAGTTGCTTAGTTTACTCAAAAACCCAAGATTGACTATGTTGCAACCTTTTCTTATATAGTAGAAATGAGTATTGTTAGCCTTCTTATTGCTCTTTTAGACCAAAATGGTTGGATTATCCACCAAATGGATGTCAAGAATGCATTTCTAAATGGTTATTTAGAAGAAAAAATCTACGTGATTCAACCTAAAGGTTTCATTGACCCTAATAGAGAAAATTATGTATGAAATTTAAATAAATCTTTCTATGGTTTAAAACAAGATCCTCCAGCTCGGTATTCTAAAATTACTTTTTTTTAAAGAATTACATTTTTCTAATTGTTATTCAAATAATGATCTCTTTGTTAATGGTAAAAATGGTCATTTAATTCTAATTTTATTATATGTTGATGATTTATTGATTGATAGCAATCTAACTAGTTTAATTCATAAATATAAGGATAAACTAAGTCAAACATTTGAAATGGTTGATCTAGGAATTCTATATCATTTCTTAGGAATGACTATATTCCAAGTTAAATATTCTTTATTGTATCACAATCTGAGTATGCTCATAATATTCTTGTTAATTTTAATATGCTTGATTTTAAATCTTATTTTACTCTTATTTGAAGTTGGTAATAAACTTGATCCTAAACCTACATGTAAAAAATCTAACCCTACTTTATATAGATAACTTATTGGAAGTTTGGTTTATCTAACCATTATTAGGCTAAATATTTCATATGATATCAGTGTTGATTCTATATTTATGGAAGATCCTTATTTGAATCATTGAAAATTATCTAAATGTATCCTTTTTTATATCAAAGGAATAATTAATTATAGTTTTTTTTATTCCTCTATTGATAATTCTAAATTATATGGTTATCATGATGTTAACCATGTTGGTGATACTTTAGATCACAAATATACTTTCGGATATGTGTTTAAGTTTAATGCAAGTGCTATCACTTGAAGCAACAAGAAACATCCTAATATCTCTCTCCTTCTTCTATAGAAGTAGAGTATAAAAATGCTATAGAAGCTACCAAAGAATCCATGTGGCTATGAAGGTTGTTAGAACTTCATTTAGATGTTTCTTAGAGTACCATCCTTCATTATGATAACCAAAATTGTATAACTCTAGAAAAAAGTATAATGTAGCACCAAGGAAGTAAATATATTGAAGTTTATGTATATTTCATATAAGATAAATATCTCAATGGTGATATTAATTTGTAGTTTTGTCTAACAAATTAATAGTGGTATAATATTCATAAGGCCACTTGATGTTATCATGTTTTGTCAGTTTCATGAAATGTTGGGCCTCTCAAAGTTTCCATTGAGGAGGAGTGTACATGATAATGCCACCCCCTAACATCCATGTTTTACTTCTTACTCTGTATACTTCTCATTTTTAAAGCATTGTAAAAACTTCATGTGGAAATTATTTTTGTTTAAGTAAAACTTGTTTGGAATTTTTAGTTTTGTACCACAATACATTAAAATAATTAATTGTAATGGAGATTATTATGTTATAAAAGGCTCCAAATATGCTTAATGATTTTTTTCATGAGAAACAGTGAGATTTAATTTCACAATCATGTTAGACTAAACTTACTTTCAAGTAGTTTATGGATTATAATTCCTTTTATTTCAAAAGTGACTTTTGTCATGATGAATGTTTTTTGAATATTTCAAAATTTTCACATAATATAATTCATTTATCATGACTATGGCATCTATTCCCACTTAGTATTAAGGGGGAGTGTTAGAGCATTTTTAATAACTAAGTGGTAATTTAACCCTTAGCTTATAATAATAATAATAATAATAATAATAATAATAATAATAATAATAATAATAATAATAATAATAATAATAATAAAGTTATTTATTACCATGAGATGGAAACCTCATGTAAATAAATAACCATATTATATTTAATAATTTTTAATTAAAATATTTAATCGAGACATTAATCACCAAAGGTTCATTTAGGATATTAATTACTGGGCCCATTTATTTATTTGGTATGGTTGGACCCATTACTCACAATGGTAACCTCTATTCATGGTTTTTAACTTTATGGTGAAGTGAACTTGATATCTTGACATTTTATGAGATATTTGAATTATTAAAAGGCTTGTGAAGACTTTTTTGAGAAGAAGTGAGAAGTTAGAGTTGTATTGGGGTAAATATTATTTTTCTATTAATGAAAAATCACTTGGTGGGTTTTTTTACCTCTTTGAGGTTTTCCAATGGTAAAATATCATGTGAAACGTGTTACTTTGATCTATGTGATGCTTTGAAATTATTATTCACTCTAGATATATCTTGTGCACTCATATTACTTATATACATGAATTTATTCATTTAGTATTTTTATATAGTACACACCTAGGATGACAAAGCCCTACTGGTTTAACACCTTATTTTTCCTTTGAATAAGATTATGAATTTGATTTGATCTTTAAAATCTCTTGTCTAAGTGTGTTAAGTGTTTTATGTGGGTGGCAAGTGATGAATGTCTTCTCCTTGGTTCCATTCTACTCTTGCATGTTTTGTGGGAGTGATATCTCTTATAATATGTCTCATACAGTGTATGTGTTTGATAAATGTTTATTTAAGTGTGAGATAGACTACTAGCATCTACTATTAGATCTTCTTTTCACCCACCTCTAGATATACATAGCAATCTACCTCTATGAGAAATATTTATGCTAGAAGGATAATGAATTAAGGTCATTTTAGTAGTCTCCTTTCCTAATGCAGATGCAAGTGTGTTATGTGGACTTATCTTTGGTGTATCACCTCATTAATATAAGTTGATTTATGTTTATTTTTTCCATTTTCACCCCCAAGTGATTAGTATAGTGTAGTGTGTGAGCTTAAGAGATAAATAAAGGGATCTATCCCTTTAACCTAGAGGTTTGCCTCTATTAGAGGCCTAGAGGTAATCCCATGTTGTCCAAATATGGAGAGATCTGAAAAAACTCATCCAAAGGTGAAATTGATCCATAAACTACACTTATAAACTCAAAGTGAAGTTTAAAACTACAGATGTTAAATTTCTCAAACTTAAAAAAATTATCAAAATACTCAAAAGAACTTGGAAATTGTTTGGCATTTATGTATTCTTGGTTGTTGAATTGGATTGGAACTGTCGAATGAATTCTAACTTCCATTCACCAATAAAATTAGTTTGTTTTTAAAAATTTCATAAAATGTTGATTTTGAAACTTTGCATGCATTTATAATTACAAATTAGAAAAATTAAATTAAAAATTGCAATCAAGTGACAAATTACCATCTAGCATTGATAATGGAGTTTGGCATATCTTGCCTATGTCTCTAGGTCTGCTCAATAGCGAGGACTATTTCTATTAAATTTATGCAATAAATGGCTTACAAATTTCTTTAAACATTTCACAACTTCCCTTAGGTCTGATTTCTATCCAAGAACTCCACCTACGTTGATATACTCAAGCTCGACAACATGGAATCCTTCCTCAGTCTTTAATCCCTTGCAAATATGCTTTGGTACCTTCACTTAAACTATTGGTCTATCTAAATAATAATAATAATAATAACATTCTCTTTTTAATTACAAAACATAATTAAAAAGGCTTACTTACTATGTACCAGGTTAGACAATGGATCAAAATCCATTTTCTAGCTTTCTCCAAGCTTCCATCTAGCTCTCAGCCTCTTAATAAAAAAACATAGTCCTACAAGGCTTACATTCAAATAAAAGTTCATGCCTTTCATACCACTTAGAAATAAATGGCACAAGCGGTCAAGGCTTATCACTTTTACATGGTGGGTCACAAGTTCAAGTATTACCCCTTCTTTTTGGGTGAACTTATCTATTATCCCACATTGTCAATTTAAAATGACTTTAAAGTCTTTAACATGAATGGTGGCTAGCTTTAATAATGTTGATGCCCCTTTTGGTGGGCTCAAGGAGCCAAACATAGTATGGGTTCATTGGTTGGTGTGCCAATCTTATCATATATGCTAAGAAGCCTTTCCTCTTCTCATGTTCCACAAGCTACTCAGACATGGCATGCATTTTAGTAACCCATTCTCAATTTCTTATGACTCAGCATATGCCATGGCATTGTGGAAGATAAATCATGAGCTAGGTTAAATTAGCATTTCTCATAGTTTCAATCTAGGAATTTGACTTGGTGATGTAGCATAATGGGTCAAATTTTGGTTCTCCCGTGTGGTGTATGGGGCTTGGTAATAGTAAATTAAAAATAAATAGTATAAAGCTTTAAAATATACAATTGATTTGTCCCACATACATCTAGTGGGTACAAAATTATGATTTAAAATAAAATTCAATGCAATGGAATGTGAGATGGAGGCCAAGGCACCCCTCCTTAATCAAGTGTGTCAACCCTCACTGAGGGCCCCTAGTGAGCCAATAGCAGGGCCCATGGATCTCCATATGACCATTATCAAAGATTAGAGGCTGAAACCAAACCAAAACACCAAACTAATTTTTTTCCACAAATGTATAACAATATATTACCATGTGTCAATGGGTGATTGGTCCACTTATCACATTCAAATTGTGACACCTTCTTATTTTGCCTATTGCAAAATAACTTTAATAGCCTATAACTTGGGCATTTAGACTCCATTTTGTGATCTAAATGAAGCACCAAAAAGATCTTGACAAGCTCTATGCTGTGAAATTGGGTACATCATGATTTGGAAACTTTTTCCAAACTAAACTCTGGATCATACCTCCCTACAAAATAGGCTTTTAGTCTCCAAAAGTCTACTATCTTCTGAAACTTGATAACTGGTCTACTACATCATTTTAAATAGAACCCAATCGTAGCAAAGAGATAAACATTGGAAAAATAAATGATTCACAACTCAAGTGAAAATGCCCACAACATGGCATGAGTAAAGGAATTTGCAACTACTAATAAACTAATCACAACATACCAAAACTATCTTCCCATGTCACATCATGTAAAGTGAGATATCAATAAACTAAAATAATTCCCAATGTAATTATAAAACAAGTTTGTTAATGCCTACAACATATAATAAATGTTTTAGACATGTTACAATATAATGCCCTAGTATGGGACTTATATGCTAAGAAAATGAAAATAATGCAAAGTGTATATTGCTTAACATCCAAACATGTCCATAGGGTCTTACAATGCATCTATGCATCCATGTGCCAAAAATAGATACATACTTAAAATAGCAGTCAAATATGAGTCAAATGTTGTAATGAATTAACTCAACCTACAATATGCATTCTGCTATTATCTCCAATTGATCAAATGAGTTCAAGTCCTCTAGATAACTCACATAGCATAAATAGGAGATTCCATAACATATAGCTATTAAACTTAAGGTGAGAATTGAAATACTTTGAATGATAAACCTATTTTTAAGTGTTCCCACAAAATCTACTAATGCATCATCAAAGTGTGTTCTTTCCCTTAAGAGAATTATTAATAATGCTTTGAAAATTAAATGCATTATAAATCCACTTAATCAAATTTTCTACCTAGTTAACTTGATTTCCTCAGTAGATTCCTTAACATCATTATGGATTGATTTAACTTCCTTGACCTTATTAATAGGTTGATAAATAATCTTAGTTTTACCATGTTTAAAATGATAATATGATTGAAGTTTAAAATAATGATCAATCTATTGTCCACTCATATGGCAACGAGTGCATAAAATCTTCTTAGGTGAGGTCTCCCTTTTACCTCTTCTCACATTACCATGATGAGAATGGTCTTTAACACCTACAATATGCTTAATCAAAGCATGTCTCACCCAATAAAATGCAACATTGTGGTTATGTGTCCCATAAAAAGTGCATGGAAGTGATTGCATCATCTTTTGAGTGTTAAATCCAAATTTCTTAAACATAAAAAGTGGATCAAAAGATTAGTGCTAACTCTAGTGTAGGAATTAGGAGATGGAATCTTAATACCTCATTTACAGTGTTCTCTTACACTATACATGATCTACTAGTGGCTTCAGTACTTGTGCTATCAGATGCCTATCTTCCTTTAGCCATGGAGGAAGTTTCTCCAATATCCACCTACTCACTAGTATAACCCAAGCCTGCATGAAGATTTCTATGCTATACTTGTATTGGGTTAGTAATTCCTTGGCCATCTCAACCAAGACCTATTCCATTAAATCCCATTTTCATCAACAACTTGGATCCTATACCCTTAGTGTATTTTTCAAAACTACCAAAAGCATCATTACTTGAATCTGAATCTGAATGAAAAGAAGAAGATGAATTACTTGGTGAATAACTTACAATGCACTCAGTCATAGTCTCTACATTTGAAGTAGAAGGTATTGCTTTCTTTGGTTCACCATGCTACAATTTGATCAATAGCTCATCCTTAGATTCAAACTCTGATTTCAAACTTACAACTTGCTCTTCAAGGGATAAGAGCTTACATCTTAGGAATGCATTCTCATCTTGAATTTGGGTGTTGATGGCTTCAAGCTCTTCCATCTTAGCTTTATGTGACAAATTTCCCATGTTTTCCTATAAACACACTGATTCCACAACTACACACTACAATCTAATCAAGTGATATTGAAAATCAATAAATTGAAAGCAACTATCAAATCACAATCAGAATCTAACCCTACTTTCTAACTACTCTGATACCAATTTGATCTGTAAACTACACTAATAAACTCAAAGTGAAGTTTAAAACTATGGATTTTGAATTTCTCAAACTTAACAAATTTTTGAAATACTTAAAAGAACTTGCAAATTGTTTGGCATTTATGTATTCTTGGTTATCAAATTGGATTGGAACCGTCGAATGAATTTTAACTTCCATTCACCAATAAAACTAGTTTATTTTTAAAAATATCGTAAAATATCAACTTTGAAACCTTGCATGCATTTATAATTAAAAATAAAAAAACTAAATTAAAAAATTTTAGTCAAATGACAAATTACCATTTGACATTGATAATAGAGTTTGGCATCTCTTGCCTACGTCTCCAAGTCTACCCAATAGTGAGGACCATTTCTATTAAATTTGTGCAACAAATGGCTTACAAATTTCTTGAAATGTTGGACAACTTCCCTCAGGTCTTATCTCTATCCAAGAACTCTACCTACACTGATATACTCAATCTTGGCAACACATAATCCTTCCTCAATCTTTAATCTCTTTTGAATGTGCTTTGGTCCATTCACTTAAAATATTGGTCTATCCAAATAATAATAATAAAATTCTATTTTTAATTACAAAACATAATTAAAAAGGCTTACTTATTGTGTACCAGGTTGGATAATGGATCAAAATCCATTTGCTATCTTTCTCCAAGCTTCCATCTATCTTTCTCCAAGCTTTCATCTAGCTCTCGGCCTCTTAATAAAAAAACATAGTCTTACAAAGCTTACATTTAAATACAAGTTCATGTCTTTATACCACTTATAAACCCATGGCATAAGCGGTCAAGGATTATCACTTTTACATGGCGGGTCACAAGTTCATGTCTTACCCCTTATTTTTGGGTGCACTTATCTATTATCCCACATTGCTAATTTCAAATGGATTTGAAGTCTTTAAAAGGAATGGCAGCCAGCTTGAATAATGTTGATGCCCCT